>JBBMOE010000005.1:11493139-11710399 GCA_037975065.1 Chaetodon trifasciatus
ATATTATATTATATTATATTATAGTGGACTAATTTCATAGGTTATACCACAATGGCAAGATTGCGACAAACACGATTGACACAATCCTATTTGTGGGGCTGCGAGTTGCAGATGGTGAAGGCGCTGACAGGGAATCTATTCTCTCTGGATCTAGGCTGACAAATTTGTCAGTTGTGCCTACTTTTCTGGTGCTTTGTGAAAAGAGCATTTTCAGGTAGTACACAACATGACACGACTGCCATGACACCCCTGTCAACTGATACTCTGAAAGCTGATGAAAACACTCATCTGAGCTGTAATTAACATCAAGCTAAGCTCCTCACAGCGCTGTAGAGCTATACAGTCAGTTTGTGTCATCACAAGCTTTGTCCTTAAATTATCAAATGAAGCACATGTGCTTTGCCCCTTTACAGCTCTTATTCAGAGCTGATATTGATATATGATAGCACAATATCAGCTAAAATGAGGAGTATAAATTACATACATTTTTGTATAAATATTCTGCGATTGCTTTTCAGGCCAGATTTTCGTACTTCGCTGTGCAATATGAGCCATTACGCGTCCTAATAACCACATAAATCACTAATCTATTTGTAGCATGCAGTGTTAAAAATGAACAAACTGTTTCATTGTTGGAGACTCTTCAACGGCCCTAATTACATCAAGCTATCACACATGCATTGTTGGCAAAGCCATGGCATAAGAGGCATTTGGGAGTGAGGAGGGTTGAAATGCAAAAGGATTACGTCAAACTGTTGCAAATCTTTTTCAGGGATTAGGAAGGCTTAAAGTCAGGAGAAAACCCAAGGGTGTCTTCTTGTGGTCTCTGTGTGTGATGTCTGCTTACTCTACAGATGACACACAACACAGGTGCACATGCACACACACATACACACACAAACATATGTGTTGTGCAACAAATCATTATTTTCACATGGTGTGTAGACCCGTTTCCCATCCTGCACACACACACACACCCATATGTGATGTGATCAAATCCTACTGTATGTGCTGGTGTGTGTTTGTGTGTGTGGGGCTGTGTTATTGAGGTGTGAATAGGTTGTGAGTCTGACCCACGCTGTCTCCAACAGGCTTAATCTGCGAGATGACCCGCAGGGTCAAACCCATTCTCTCGGACGTGTCCCTTATTGTAGCAGGCAGTTTAGAGGCTCATCCACAGTCAAGCCCAGTTAAAGCGTGAAGGATCTGGGGGCTATCAGACAGTGTGGCCATCACATCACGTCTGCGTCTGTCTCAGTGTGTCTGACAGGGAAGGCAGAGAGGTTTCAGACAGAGAGAGAGAGAGAAAGCTAGCCTGACAGCTGTCAGACATGTAGTGTAAATGACAGGCGGGAGGACAGACAGGTAGATGGAAACACAGACAGGCTGATAGACTGATTAATGAACATCCGTGCAGGCAAAGATGGACGGATATACAGACAGGCAGGCAATACAGATGACACACACACACAGGGGCACAGGTGCATCAGTTGTAGCTGCAGTCCCGTCGGTTGTGTGCTGCATGAAAACAATAGAGATGACAGTGGAAATACAGTGGAGAAGGGAGCCATTACAATGAATGATAAGCTCTTAATATGGGCCCAGGCAGACAGGGAGTTTGCCCAGGTGCTGCTCTTTGTGAAAGTGTGTGTGTGTGTCTATGTTCAGAATTTGTTTGCACTGGGACAATATGACAAGTCATATCCATGTGAGAAATGTTTTGTGTCCCATAGGCTGCACCTCCGTACACTGTAAATATAACACTGAATCACAATCTCTATCCCTGGAAATGCAGTCAGCAGTCAGATTTCATCCTCTCTCCTTTCCATCTACTTTTCCTGTCTCAGAAAAAGAAACATTTTTTCTCTCTCTCAAATTTGTTGAGCAGTTTTTCTTTCTTTTCTCCTTCCAGAATAATGATGCCGGTTCATTTCGGTGGCCGGTGGTAAAAGCATCTGAGCTGAAGCATTAGTTTTCCCAAAGCCTTCCCTGATAGAGACAGATGGTGTCCATTTAAAAGGTCCCATGGAAGTGTGTTATTTCTGGTGCTTACAACCCACACAGATACTGACACATGCTGGGAAACACACACTCACGCAGATGTAGACACCCAGTGGTGTCTGCATCTGTGTGTGTGCATGCAAACAGCCATAAACATGTACAATCCACGCACATACACACATAACATGCAGATCATGCGTCTCTGTGTGCACAAACACGGAGGTGGAGGGAAGCAGCAGGATATGGGGTACCTATCTATCTTTGCTGTGTGTGAAAGTACAATGTCACACCTTTCACGCTGCCCCCATTTCGGGAGCTGGGCGTAAATATCAGCGTTTATGGTACTCCCCCCCACCCCCCCGTTTTCCAGCATTTGAGCTATGAAAATAAGGGCAAACGAAATTCTGCTGATGCATAAAATGAGGATGGGAAAGGCACACAGTAGCACCTGGTGGCATAGCATCAATTGGTGGCTGTTAAATAGCTCACTGTTTGTGCCAGCTGCTGCATTGTTGGACTGAGACAATATGAGAGTTCCAGTAGCAGGGCTCGCCACTGGTTTATCTGTGTGTGTGTGTGTGTGTGTGTGTGTGTGTGTGTGTGTGTGTGTGTGTGTGTGTGTGTGTGTGTGCGTGCGTGTGTATGTGTGTGCAGCCTGACCTCAGCCCCCCTCAGGGTATTTTGGTGTTTTCTAGAGCTCATTTGACCAGCGTGGGAGACTCTCTGGATTCAAGTAACAACAATTGCATTGAGATTCAAATAGTTTATACAAAACAGCAGGGTTTACCTCAGGGTACACAACATCAGGTGGCATCACCCCTGCTCCACACACACCACGCCAGACATCAGCTGAGTTCAGATCAGTATAGCTGCTGGTTAATTCATGAAGCTTCTTATACGCGGGCGTGGTATGTGCACTGGAGTTTCTCTGCAGGGGCTGTGGGAGGAAACGGTAATTGCTGTTTGGCAATGCATGCTTTCATGCTCCATTGGTTTGTCATTTTTCAAAATGTAATATTTTCCCTCTCATGATGTGATCCACACAAGGGCTTTCTCCACAGACAGTGTTTGTCTCAAACTCATTCTCCACAATATTACTGATGATGATGATGGTGGTGATGATGATGATGCTATAAATGATAAATGTGAGGTCATTTGGGGGTCTGTCTCTCTCCTTTAGAGTGGTTTAGCTTTATAAAATCAGTTTCCGATTTCAAATCAAAGTCAAATTTTACTTCCATAGAGCATTATATAATAATACAGCCCACAGTTCTCTTGAAACATATTTGAAAACAATCCAGGGTCAGGAAGCAGACTCTAATATAGAAAAAATAAAACCCACCATCACACAACACAAAAGGAAGTATCAAGCATCAACCCTGTCTGCTTCAAATCATGCTGAAATACAATCATTTTCAACTGCAAATATGTTGTGAAGGAAGCACCCACATTACATCTTTTATCAACACGAGGAAATGTTAATTAACGTGTCTGGTATGTGGCAAAAATGTTGATATTTAACGAGTCGGTAAAATGTTCATTGGCAGCATGTTTCTTTTGCTTGCATTGCATTGGATATATTGCAGACAATAGCATTATTAAACTTTTTTATGGCACTCGGTTTGGTTTGGTCTGATGTAATACAGAGCAAGTCTGTGGTGACTTGAATCATTACAAAATAACAATGTGAATGTCAACACTTAGCCAAAACTACAATCGTTCCCAAACCTTAACCAAAGTGTTTGTGTTGCGTAAACCTAACCCCGGACTCTGTGGTCAGGTCAAAGCCTCACGCTTTGTATGCCCATCTCACTGCTCCTCTGCCACAGCATGTGGAAAAACTTGCCTGTGAACATAATGCAGGCAGTGATTACATTTATAAAGCGGAAACTAAAAGCAGCATATAAAGGCAGAATTTAAAGATGTCTATTTGACACCTTTGTAGAAAGGAATTGTTTTTTTCTCAGAAAGGAAAATCAATCTACAGAAAAATAGAAAAACAGACACACACAACATGGCGTTCTACTAGAATCCAATGTCATGTTGGTGACATCAGAAGCAGCTGTCTGAAGTGATATTTTAAAGCTTAGATTTTGGTTTACTTTTGGCCGCAAACAGTTACTGGAGCCACAAAATCAACATCTGGTGAATGAGGAAGTTATCTGTGTGGTGCAAGTGCTACACGCACACACACACACACACACACATGTACACACACACACACACACACACACACACACACATACACACACACACACACGCAAACACATTACACACATTAAATTAACATTTGAGACCACACAAGCGAAACATTGATATTGTATCTGAAAGCTTCATTATCTCATCATGATTTTTTTGGCCACTCAGCAGTACAAACTATAAACACTAACATATTCATGTCTTGTCGGTAATATGGTGAAGCTTGGAGATAATTCTTTGCAGGCTCATCATTACAATCAACCCTGATCACCTTATGAAGTCATCTGACCCATTGCTCATGTAAAAATATGGATTAGTGCAGCTTTAAAAGACAGTCTGAGCCTTTCTAGATTTGAATACATGTCGTAGGTGGTCTGTCACGTCAGGACGCCTCTGCTTGCCTGTGGATGTTGGCCGTGGCCGTGTGTGCCTTGTTTGAAATGGACTCATTGAAATGGACTGCGAGCACAGTATGCACCTCCAGATTAAGTTTTATCAATGTGAAATCTCTGACCCCCAACACAGTCTCATATTCAGCCCCCCCACACACGCACACACCTTCTCATTAGTGGTCCCCGCCAACCTTCCAACAACACAGACTCTTCCTCTGCCTGCTATTAATGAGGGAAGTGAGGATTCCTAATAAGCAGTTTTTCTTTTAATTAAAAAGTCTCCATAAATAATCACCTCATAATCCATCTGTCAGATTCCATCCAGCTCCTACTTAGTCAGACTCCAAGATTAGAGACCAGGGCAGGAGATGAGCCATGGAGGGAAAATCTATCTATCTATCAGTCTGTCTGTCTGTCTGTCTGTCTGTCTGTCTGTCTGTCTGTCTGTCTGTCCATCTGTCTGTTTGTCCATCCGTATATCTATCTATCTATCTATCTATCTATCTATCTATCTATCTATCTATCTATCTATCTATCTATCTATCTATCTATCTATCTATCTGTCTGTCTGTCTGTCTATCCACGTCCACAGTGTGTCTCCCTGCAGCTGAGAAGAATATGCTAATAACGTTAGCGTGTGTTAATAATTGATGGTCATATAACACTTGGCCCTGCTTTGCTGATTTGGCAGTATTAGTGAAGGCGGCCAGCCGCGGTAAATGATTTATCGTGGCCAATATTCTTCCTGTAGGGATTTTGAATTTCTAATAAGGAAATATTCCTCCTGCGCCAGTGTGTATTTATCAAACAGTAAGCTGTTTTCTTATAGGCCCAGCAGGTCTCTTGGTTTCCACTGTGGAGACAATACACAGCTATAGTCACTGCTTACTCAATATTTCTGGGACTCAATTTCCTTTAAAACCAATTTTCTGTGATCCCTTTTGCATGTTTTTTTGTACAAACGGAGACCATTTACCAGCTGCTGAGCTTTTGTTTTAAGCAAAGAAATCATCACTGTAAACATTTTTAGCTGAAGCTGGCATTGTCCAGTAACCTGATACCATCCCTGAATTACATTTTCAAGGCTTAATTTCATTATTCATCATCTCAGATATACATAAAAGCCCGCAAATCTACAAAACGGAGTGGGAAGGACACACTGAAAGCTTGAACAAGATGCATCTGCTGCCGGTCCTCAAGGCCTGCTCTGACAAAGTGGCTAATGTGGTGTTTGGCTGCGAAGACGAGCTCTCCTGTTCAAAAACGTGCAGGTGCAATATGTGTAGGTGTGCGTATTCTCAGAAAAGGTTCTCCATTCTTCAAGCTTTCAAAGCAGAACAGTGTGCAGGTGTGTGGTGGAATGTGTGTGTTTAGCACTGTTACTGTAACACCTCGGCCTGGTAATGTTTGTTCACATGGGAGGGCAGGATGGAGAGAGAGCACAATGTTAGATAAGGTCACACTCTGAAAAGAAAGTATGACTACACAAGCCATTATTTTCTCCTTGCCTGCGTTCTGCATGTATACGATAAGCTTGTTTGCACAGAGAACAAAGGCATGTGAGTGATATTTAATGATTGTAAAAAAAAAAATGTTTGGTCAGCTAGAGCTCCTAGAATCCCTCTTTTGTGTTGTTGCATCCCTTAAAAACAATCATGTTAGCCAAAGGTGAAGTCCCACACTGCCTTTGACACTAACACACTGGTCGGTCTCACCTTTACTCACATTAGGTACCGAGTGAAGCTAATGACACCTTACTGTGTTGACTTAAGGGGTAACTGATACTATAGCATGTGGCTGAAAATAAACCAGCTCAAAACAGCGGCTGACAAAGGAAAGTGATGAATGTCATGATCAGGACTTTGCCAACTACAATGAATTGTTTAACCTGTAGGATAAACTCCACCCATCTGCTCATTCAACCATTTCTTAAAAACAGGTCTGCTTGCATTTGATTGATACAAAGTTCAGAAGACTTATGCTGCATTGAGCTGAAGGAAGGAAATGGCGTGTTTTTAAAGGGACACTCCACTGGTTTTTTCACATCAAAGTCAGTTTACGAGTTGTGAAGAGCCTGTGAAGCTGTCACTACCAGTAAGGTGATTAGTACGCCATTAAAGAGGACATTAGTGCTGCTCTCATACATGTCTAATACACACTGACTTTTGTTTTGCTTGACCCGTGGTACAACAATATATTAAACCATAAGATAATGCTGATTTTAAAAGTCACATTTGCATTTAAAACAAAGTGATGATGATGATGTTTTTTTAAACGTCTTAAAGGTTAAGTATATTTTCTGAAACTCTATCACAACTCTCAGAAAAAGAATTCTATTCATCACATCAGTTCATTGTATGTAGCACAACAGTTCATTCAGGACATATTTAGGCAGTTTACAGCTTCCTCTGTGTCATTATGCAATCAGGGACATGTTCTCGCTCATATTATGGGTTGCTGTTACAACCACTACTACTGCAAGTGTACTTCTACTATTACGGTTATAGCCATTACTGCTGCTATTGCCAGTGTTGCTGCAGTACTATTGTCACTACTAATACTGCCATTCGTATTACTATTAGTGTTGCTGCTGCTACTGGCACTACTGATGCTAGTGCAGGAGGTTAAATCTTTTTATTTCAGATATTCATTCATTCATCTTCTATACCCCTGATTATCCCTTTCGGGGTTGGGGGGTGGGCTGGAGCCTATCCCAGCTGTCAACGGGCGAGAGGCGGGGTACACCCTGAGCCGGTCGCCAGCCGACTGCAGTTTATTTCAGATATTTCAGTTTAAAGTCTACCATCTAAGTTACTTTTCTTCTTTCTCTCTCTCTCTCTCTCTCTCTCTCTCTCTCTCTCTCTCTCTCTCTTTCTCTCTCTCTCTGAAACCTGCTTAGCCTGCTGTGCTAGAACTTCTCAGTTTGTACTAACAGAGGACGTCCACTTCTCAAGCTTCACTGTGGGCTGTGTTGATTGAAACACAGCTGTGTAACAGTGAATGTAACCCAACACTAGATACACTGTGCTTGTTTCCACATTCCCACCTCTCACTTTGCACCACATATAAATAAGCTGGGTTACACCCTAGGCCACACACACACTCTGCATGTTCTTATCTAGTGACATCAGCTGTTAACACTCTCAACACTGTGTCTAAACAGTGCGTAAGGTTTAATCTGGTACATTAAAGCACATATACATACATATCTATGTGCACACACTGTGTATTTGCTTTTAAATGTACATACATGCAGATACACACACACATGCTCACACACAGTTTATGACCAAGGTTACAGAGTCATGCCGGGCCCTCCCTCCACTCACACCTGTTCATCTCATCCTGACCGCACCCCAACCTGCCCCGACTCAGCACCAGTCTATGAGCTGACTGACAGGAGCTCCATCTGTGACCTCTAAAGGTCATCACACTCTACATGGACAACTTTTTACAGCAGCTCAGGGGGATCAATGTTACCTTCATCAGGGATGGAACTTGGTGTCATGGATAAAATCTGTGTAAAGACCGCAGGTCAACACAGGTGTATCGTTAAAGTACAGTGTTTTTAGTCTTTCTGCAAAACAAGTGAAAAGGGATTTGCCAGTGTGGCACAAAAATTGTAACTTATACACATTATCTTGATTCAAATTTTTTTTCTAGGAATTACTGACTGTATCTGAACAGGAATAAAAGTCTACAGTCACACTAGCTGCTCTGTGAGGCAGTAATACTCATCACAGTCTGCTAAAGTCAAGTCACCAGTATTTAGTATTAATATGCTACTGGTTGTCATTTTTCTATATATTTAATGATATATAATAATATAAATTAATAATATATTAATATATGTTTAATATCATTAATGTTTTTATTGATGTTTGCCATGCCACTGTCACATCCTAACATTTACTCACAGAGACTGGAGTTGTGGTTGATGGGAATGTAATTGATTTTGAATGTATCTGGTCATAAACCAAAGTACTGGACAAACTTAAAGTTTGACCTGATGGTGCTGGAGGTAAATTCAAGGGAGCAGCAAGGTCATTAGGACACATATTTCAGGCACCATAGATCTGTAGCCATCTGTACAAATGGCTCGTACAGCTGGCTAAAGCAGACTGGTTGCTGCTCAAGAGCCAAGAAAAATGACACAATTCAAGACAATTCTTGAAAAAAGTCCCTTTTCATTGAAAACTGGTTCATCCCTCATTTTGGGAAAACACGACTCTTTTAGGACTCCTCAACTTACTGCAGAAGCCGGCATTATACTATAGCTGTCCCATCTCCTTTCAGGTGGTTTGGGAATTTCAACCAGCAACCTCCTAATAATAACTATAATGTTACCACATGTGTCTCACTGGTGCATGGACTGGCTGTTGGAGAGTGACTCAATTAGCAATTATGAACCAATAAGGAGAAACCCAACCCCTCATTGGATCTCTGATACCAATATTAGGCATTATTCTAACAGTGCTTAAGCAGAAGAGGCCCCACTTAATCCTGTGGCGTTACAAATGGTATTATTGAAGTGTGTGCACAGTTGCATCAATATTCATCTCTCACAGGAATATAGGTTTCAAAGTTGCATAATGAAATGTAACAATAGCTTTTGCCAAAATATGCAAATACCTTCTGTTTCCCATTCGGATGTTAATTCATATCCAGTAACCTGGTATCTGCAGTATGCATAATGTACCAAACTCTGTCCTACAATATGTCCTATGGGTATGATATGGGAGGAGGTATTATGAATGTGAATACAAATACAGTGGCTGCTGTAAAAACAAAGTAGGGATTATGGTTGGAGGAAAATAAACCTCGCCTGGACACAAAGGAATACAAACAGGGTCCATTTGCTGTCCTGAGAAGAATCTTCACACAGGCCCTGTTTAAACACTGGCTTTACTTCAGTTGGGAAGCTGATTTTAAGGTCAGGATTGAGAAAATATTTCATATTGGGATTTTCCATTCGACACTTGAGAGGCTGTGCATCATAGTACATCTGGTTTTCAGGCAAAGTTTAAAATATGACATGATCCCTGATCTGAAAAATCAAATTTCTTATTTACAGTGTGAACATGGCCAGAAAGAGAAAAAAAGTCACGAGTAAGGATAACACAGCAAAGGCCATTTCAGTTCTCTTCAGTAAAACTTAATCAAACAAATATAGCCACACTATAAACCAGCAGGATGTTTATTTGTATTGAGATGAAAAGCCATTTCCCATCCAGATCCCATCAATATAACATTCAGTGTGTCCAGGCCTGGCCAAGAGGAAGTGCAGTTCTGGACCAAAGTTCGGGACAGGACTCTCGATGAGTCATTTCACACCAGCGTGTGAAAATTTGACTGTATTCAAAATAAAAAAGGCCAGAGGTAAAAAATGGAATCTAATCTTTACAGAAGTTGCTAAAAAGCACTTTTTCCTTAAGTTTTAATGGCATGCATGCAAGCTGTTGCAGAAGTACATGGCTGTGCAGCACTGAAACAGAAACATCAAGCCTTGCATTGGCAGCGCTCTGAAATTTCCATTCTTAAACACAGCTCCATTTTCACATTTACACCTGCTCTTTCATGCCGCCTCCATAATGTGAAAAGATTGCATACAAGAGTAGAAAAAGAGAGCGGCATGCTGAACAGGCCCACTGGACCCAGTGATTACCAGGTTCTGAACAGCAACCAGAGTGCCCGGAGTCCCTCCTCTGATCCGAGCGCCATACACGCGGGATCTGCCGCTCGCTAATAGAGACATTTACACCTTAGTAAAAGTTGGCAGGTGTTACCCCGCCGTTGTCGAGAGCAGACGCATGCCGGGCATCATTAGGCCCCGTGCCAAGCCTATTTTGGCTGCCAGCCTCACTCGCTCATTCTGGTAGAGGCTGTGTGCGTCAGTGAGTATTTGTGTGTTTATGTGTGTGTTTCAGCGGAGCAGCGGAGGAAAGTGTCCTCTGTTGTAGTGGCATACTAAGAATGGCTCCTTACTGTGATGGAGAGTGAATTACTGCTCTCAGTGCAACATGTATCTGTCTGGACGGTTGGTCTGCAAGTGGAGCGAGAGGAGCGGGAGTTCAGAGCTCACAGCATCTGCGTGAAAACAGGAAGCATTCAGAGATTATATGTGTCACATTTAATAAGCTTGACCTAAAAATCATGTTCATACTGTGTGCAACTAATGTGCCCCTTCATTATGTATACACTTGTCCCATTTGAAGCACCGTATTATTTGTTCTGCTGTATGCTTTATTAGTGTTTTGTCTTTCTGATAATCACTTATTGCGTTTTGTTGTAAACTGTTCGCTCATTTGTAGTGAATGCAAACTGAGTGTGTGTGAATTGTAATGTACTGTTCTTGTAACTGAGTCTATGCTGCCTTCTTGGCCAGGTCACGCTTGTAAAAAAGATTTTAATCTCAATGAGGCTTTTACCTGGTTAAACAAAGGATATATACAAGCAAATCAATTTTATAGGACACATAATGCCACATTTTTACATTAACAGAATGTGGACAATTTGGCAAGCTTTTTTTTTCTTCTCATAGTTTAAAATAGGGTGAAAACAGTTGGTTTGTGATGGGACTCTTTGGGCCACGTGATGGCAGATGTAATAAACACCCATCTACACTCTTACTTTCCACCAGCTACAAACAGGGCATTTCGTATAAAATGTATGAGGTGAATTAACAGTATATAAAGATACCTGAGGAGGTAGGCTGAGCCATCATATGCATTTGACAAAGCTGCGATCGGAGACAGTGTTTCATTATGGCACAAAGCAGCATGGGATGTAAAACTGAATTGAAACTAATGAATCTTACTCANTAATAATATAAATTAATAATATATTAATATATGTTTAATATCATTAATGTTTTTATTGATGTTTGCCATGCCACTGTCACATCCTAACATTTACTCACAGAGACTGGAGTTGTGGTTGATGGGAATGTAATTGATTTTGAATGTATCTGGTCATAAACCAAAGTACTGGACAAACTTAAAGTTTGACCTGATGGTGCTGGAGGTAAATTCAAGGGAGCAGCAAGGTCATTAGGACACATATTTCAGGCACCATAGATCTGTAGCCATCTGTACAAATGGCTCGTACAGCTGGCTAAAGCAGACTGGTTGCTGCTCAAGAGCCAAGAAAAATGACACAATTCAAGACAATTCTTGAAAAAAGTCCCTTTTCATTGAAAACTGGTTCATCCCTCATTTTGGGAAAACACGACTCTTTTAGGACTCCTCAACTTACTGCAGAAGCCGGCATTATACTATAGCTGTCCCATCTCCTTTCAGGTGGTTTGGGAATTTCAACCAGCAACCTCCTAATAATAACTATAATGTTACCACATGTGTCTCACTGGTGCATGGACTGGCTGTTGGAGAGTGACTCAATTAGCAATTATGAACCAATAAGGAGAAACCCAACCCCTCATTGGATCTCTGATACCAATATTAGGCATTATTCTAACAGTGCTTAAGCAGAAGAGGCCCCACTTAATCCTGTGGCGTTACAAATGGTATTATTGAAGTGTGTGCACAGTTGCATCAATATTCATCTCTCACAGGAATATAGGTTTCAAAGTTGCATAATGAAATGTAACAATAGCTTTTGCCAAAATATGCAAATACCTTCTGTTTCCCATTCGGATGTTAATTCATATCCAGTAACCTGGTATCTGCAGTATGCATAATGTACCAAACTCTGTCCTACAATATGTCCTATGGGTATGATATGGGAGGAGGTATTATGAATGTGAATACAAATACAGTGGCTGCTGTAAAAACAAAGTAGGGATTATGGTTGGAGGAAAATAAACCTCGCCTGGACACAAAGGAATACAAACAGGGTCCATTTGCTGTCCTGAGAAGAATCTTCACACAGGCCCTGTTTAAACACTGGCTTTACTTCAGTTGGGAAGCTGATTTTAAGGTCAGGATTGAGAAAATATTTCATATTGGGATTTTCCATTCGACACTTGAGAGGCTGTGCATCATAGTACATCTGGTTTTCAGGCAAAGTTTAAAATATGACATGATCCCTGATCTGAAAAATCAAATTTCTTATTTGCAGTGTGAACATGGCCAGAAAGAGAAAAAAAGTCACGAGTAAGGATAACACAGCAAAGGCCATTTCAGTTCTCTTCAGTAAAACTTAATCAAACAAATATAGCCACACTATAAACCAGCAGGATGTTTATTTGTATTGAGATGAAAAGCCATTTCCCATCCAGATCCCATCAATATAACATTCAGTGTGTCCAGGCCTGGCCAAGAGGAAGTGCAGTTCTGGACCAAAGTTCGGGACAGGACTCTCGATGAGTCATTTCACACCAGCGTGTGAAAATTTGACTGTATTCAAAATAAAAAAGGCCAGAGGTAAAAAATGGAATCTAATCTTTACAGAAGTTGCTAAAAAGCACTTTTTCCTTAAGTTTTAATGGCATGCATGCAAGCTGTTGCAGAAGTACATGGCTGTGCAGCACTGAAACAGAAACATCAAGCCTTGCATTGGCAGCGCTCTGAAATTTCCATTCTTAAACACAGCTCCATTTTCACATTTACACCTGCTCTTTCATGCCGCCTCCATAATGTGAAAAGATTGCATACAAGAGTAGAAAAAGAGAGCGGCATGCTGAACAGGCCCACTGGACCCAGTGATTACCAGGTTCTGAACAGCAACCAGAGTGCCCGGAGTCCCTCCTCTGATCCGAGCGCCATACACGCGGGATCTGCCGCTCGCTAATAGAGACATTTACACCTTAGTAAAAGTTGGCAGGTGTTACCCCGCCGTTGTCGAGAGCAGACGCATGCCGGGCATCATTAGGCCCCGTGCCAAGCCTATTTTGGCTGCCAGCCTCACTCGCTCATTCTGGTAGAGGCTGTGTGCGTCAGTGAGTATTTGTGTGTTTATGTGTGTGTTTCAGCGGAGCAGCGGAGGAAAGTGTCCTCTGTTGTAGTGGCATACTAAGAATGGCTCCTTACTGTGATGGAGAGTGAATTACTGCTCTCAGTGCAACATGTATCTGTCTGGACGGTTGGTCTGCAAGTGGAGCGAGAGGAGCGGGAGTTCAGAGCTCACAGCATCTGCGTGAAAACAGGAAGCATTCAGAGATTATATGTGTCACATTTAATAAGCTTGACCTAAAAATCATGTTCATACTGTGTGCAACTAATGTGCCCCTTCATTATGTATACACTTGTCCCATTTGAAGCACCGTATTATTTGTTCTGCTGTATGCTTTATTAGTGTTTTGTCTTTCTGATAATCACTTATTGCGTTTTGTTGTAAACTGTTCGCTCATTTGTAGTGAATGCAAACTGAGTGTGTGTGAATTGTAATGTACTGTTCTTGTAACTGAGTCTATGCTGCCTTTTTGGCCAGGTCACTCTTGTAAAAAAGATTTTAATCTCAATGAGGCTTTCACCTGGTTAAACAAAGGATATATACAAGCAAATCAATTTTATAGGACACATAATGCCACATTTTTACATTAACAGAATGTGGACAATTTGGCAAGCTTTTTTTTTCTTCTCATAGTTTAAAATAGGGTGAAAACAGTTGGTTTGTGATGGGACTCTTTGGGCCACGTGATGGCAGATGTAATAAACACCCATCTACACTCTTACTTTCCACCAGCTACAAACAGGGCATTTCGTATAAAATGTATGAGGTGAATTAACAGTATATAAAGATACCTGAGGAGGTAGGCTGAGCCATCATATGCATTTGACAAAGCTGCGATCGGAGACAGTGTTTCATTATGGCACAAAACAGCATGGGATGTAAAACTGAATTGAAACTAATGAATCTTACTCATTCATCCTCTCAGTTTAACATTTAACAGAAAGCTGTGGTTAACATTCAGACAGAGTGGGTCTAAACAAAGGTCCAGAGGTTTCTGACCAACTTCTTTTGATACTACGATCATTTTGGAATTTTCAAATATTATCTATTGTTATTTTGATATTTACATGCAATGTTGTGCTTTTACACTGCAGATCCTGAATGATCAGTTGTGATCAAAGCAATTATGAATCAAATGTGAGTGTTGAACTTGTACTGTGAGTCTTTTTCGTCCCCTTCGTTCTTGTTCTTAGAGCAGGGAAGAAGCAGTCTTTCTTTCTTTCATGGTTAACTAAACACATTTTCTTTCCTGCACACTTTCATTTTAGTTCTGTTCTCCTCTGTTATTTCTCTTCATTAACCATGACTCTTGACTCTTGTCTCGATCCTGTGCACGCCACAGTGCAGTGAAGAGATTGATTTGATCAGCTGATCAGTAGTCAGACGCCCCGGTATGTTCTGCAGCCTGAGATCCCTCCCGATATTGCCATTTTCACACACACATGCACACACACACTGCACATACTCTGAGTAATGAAGTGTTGGTACTGCAGTCACCCTCCTCCATTTACATATAGAATACATTACTGAAAGGTTTATATACTGTATGGCTCCCATAGTTCGCAGTGTGATTTAATAAATTCTGTGGCCACAGAGCCGAGGCCTCTCCAACGGAGAGAGAAACGAAGACAGAGAACTAAAACATGAAGGCAGGAGGGGAAATGATGTTGCAGAGATACAGACGCGTCTCCTCCACTCAAGGAGTGGGATGTAAATTGACTACAAACAGAAAAGCCATTAATAATGATAATGGCAATAATAATTTAGGAGCAGGGGATACACACATTTAGCCAGGCAATCAGAAATCCATCTGCAGAGGTGTTAATATTGAAGAGATGCTGATGGCACAGAAAAAAGTACACCAGCATCTGAATATGTAATGACAACCGGGAGGCCATAACAAACACTGCTTTTATGTAGAGAGTATTACTTATTAAAATTGCATCTTAAATATTTATCACTTTATAGATGGCCCCTGTCACTGTTTCCTTATTTGTCTCCCTGAAGATTACTGTCTGAGGCGAGGGGAATGTATCAACTCCACTCAGATTATCACTACCCCCCTTTTCTTCAGAAATGGCCTGATTAAAATCAACTGCCACAGTAGATTGTGATGAATTATGCAGACTTTGGTAAGGAAACGAAACAAAAGGCGGTAGTTAATTTAAAAATTTAATCTTGGACCTCTTAGGTAGATGTTAGCGTGCTGGAGAACACTGCATATTGATAAGGTGCTGTTATTAGCAGTGTGTGAAGCATTGTTTTACAGGTGAGATGTTTGCGCGTACAGATGTACCGCTGTGGCTGTTACCTCTGTGGTTTGTCTCTGTCATCCATTTGCTGCAAAGTTGTTGGATTTCCACAGCAGAGAAGTTGCTGCAACAAATGATCATTTATCTCTGTGGTACTTTTTCATCAAGTCATAAACAAAATGAATACCTGCTTTCAGCTTACCTCACAGAAGAGATGAATCAATGCTGTAAACAGGTTAGCTATTCAAAATGCATGCATAATGATCTATCATTGTTACTTGCTGTAAATGAGATAAAGCAGGTGAAGAAACTTTGAGGAACTACATGGAAGAAATATAACTGCTTCCTTTGTGTTCATCCTGTCTCTACGGCTCATGTACTGTTCAGAGACGTCCTGCGCTGAGTCTCACCAAAGAGACGGCCTCAGCAGCGAAACCGTGTTTACAGTCGACAGATTATGATATACCTGAAAATCTATTTTGATGATATGTTGTCAGAAAAATCAGAAAAGGAAAAAGACTCTGCAGGCTGGTGAAAAATGTCCAGAACAGTAGGCAAAAAAATTCCAAGTAATTTTTAAAATTCTTATTACTACCCATTGATTTCTCATATTTACAAGTCAAACAGACCACTGTAGGCTAACACTGGAATAGTTGTGTTTGCACCCCAGGTGAGAAAATATATATACAGTACGATGTTTTTGTATTTTAGCCTTTATTGATTGATAGAAAAGACAGAAGACAAACATGGTAAAACAGGACTCACTGCTGTCTCCTGGACGTTTCATTCATAAACTATTAATTAACAAATTCTCACTTTGGGAAAGATATCAGCTTTAATCAATCGTTAATAAAGTAAATATGCCTGTATAGTTCTTCAAAGCAACAGAGGTCTGCCAGAATCAAAACTGGGGACATTGCAGTTACATGTATGCATCGGGAAATCAGGACTCACTGAGAACATTTCTTTTGATGAGGAAACAGCTGTGCATGCAGCTTGACGGCGTCAGTGTATGATTCTAATTGTGTATACGATTAAAAATAAAACAAAACTATGTGCCACACAGTGCAAATGTATTACGTCACAGCACCATTAAATTAGCCATGAAAAGGTCCAAAAGTAAGCATAAAAAACAGAGCATGGCGGCAAAAATACTACTTGGAAGAGAAATAAAAAGCTATTCATGTCTTACATTGCAGAGACTCTGGAAGACTACAGAAAATGTGGCATTAGACTTTCAGCTCTGGCATGATGAACAGTATTACAGTTTCTGCAGGGTGGTCAGAATAATATCACAAGTTTGAGATTCAAGGACCCTGTTGAAGTCAACGACAAAACACAGCAGCAGTGAACCTCTTAGCTCCAATAAATTGAATTCCTAGAAGCAGCAGAGCTCCTTTATTTCACAGGTAAGGCCAAGTTTTCTAAACTCCGCAGGTTCCTTTTTTCCATCTCTCTGTGTTTTGATCAGGCTATAATATCCTATGCGGCAGGGGTGACTGCTCCTGCCTCCTCTCTCTCCTCCTCTCCTCTCTCTGTCTCTGTCCTGCCTAAATAAAGGAACACAGAGGAAGAGGTTTTAATGAGATCAACACAGAGCGCCAGTTACATTGATAAGTAAATACTACAGCTTTAAATGCTTCTCGCACTCAATTGGCTCCCTGCTATTGTTGCCGAGCACACGCCTCAGTGAACACTAAATTTTCACTGTCACACTTCAATAACCCTAATTGTCCAAAATAAATGAGCTAATTTCTGAAGTTCCATTTTCATATGCAGGAGATAAGGCAACTTTGCTGATTGATTGGATTCCTTTCTGTGCATGTGGGTATGAGTGTGTGTGTGTTTCTAAGCCTGTGTGTGTGTGAGAGTGAGTGTGTGTGTGTGTATGTGTGTGGAAGTGCAGCTCTCATAATTTGAGTGAAGGCTTCTGTTTATTATGCCTCTGTTATTCACTGCAAGCATTTCTCTGACCCCTGCTGATATTCATCCGGCTTCCTCTCCCCATAGCAAGAAAGAGAGATGAGAGAGAGAATAGATGGAGAGAGAGAGAGAGGGAGAGAGAGGGAAAGTTAAAGATGGAGAGCGGAAGAGCAAGTGCATGAGACACAGTTTGTTTGCGTGGTAGTGTTTGTGTGTGTGTGTGTGTGTGTGTGTGTGTGTGTGTGTGTGTGTGTGTGTGTGTGTGTGTGTGTGTGCACGTCTAAGGGGTCCCTATGGATTCGGTGCTGGATCTAGCCTGATCATTTGCATTTTTTCATTTGAGCTGTTATTTGCAGCATTGCGTGCAGCACAAACCCCTAAGGGCCCACCGAGTAATTCAGTAAAAAGGCAGGTAAGACATAAATTAATCATAAGACGTCTGAGAATTATCACACACACACTTACTCACTCACGCACACACAGCATGTATGCACGTGCACAGATGTAAACAGACATATATAAATATATCTATGCATACATACATAAGAACACACAAAAGCAACTGCACATACAAACAGGAAGAGAAAACACACCCACACACACATCACTGAGATTCAGACTGAATCTGAAAGGAGACCAAGGTCGAGTGAGAAAGTTTTCAACTCCATCAAGCAGAATTACTGAGCTGGATGGAGAGGAGTAACTTTTAATGGACCAATGTTTTAATACAAAAACTTTTTCAAACTCAAACACGACTTGCATATCAATGTGGTAATTCACTTTTCAGTAATGTATATTGGATTCACTAGAAGGAAAACAGTCACTCATTTTTTTCTGTAGCTGTGAGTCGAGTAAAATGGGAGGATTTGAGAACATATTTTTAAGAATGAATGCATGAGGATTTGGTGATTTATTAGCTTTGAATCTACAGATTAAACAGTGTGCTGTTGCTTCTTTAATAAAACACATGATCAAATAATCCTTGTTAAACATTAGGCAATATTAGGTTTTCAAGGTTTAAATTTCCTTCCTTAAAAAAGGAAGTTGGTTGAATTTAAACAAATCACTCTGTGAAAGCATCCATAGGTGCTTTGTCACATAATACTGCATGTAAATAAAATGTTCCAAAACACATTTGAGAGTACAGTACAGCAGCGCTTTAAGCTAAATGCTAACATCAGTATGCTACTATGATCACGACAGTGCTCATATGTTGATGTTTAGCAGGTCTACCATGTTTACCGTCTTATTTTTGCTTGTGAGCCTGCCAATATTTCCCTCTGAAAGGCAAAGTACAGCTGAGGCTGATAGGAATTTCATTAGTTTGGGTATTTATTCAGAAACCAGCTTTGTGATATTGGAAAAATTAAAATTTAGATCTGTTCATGGTGCTAGATGAGGAGTCAGGGGGAGCCTGCAGCTACGCCTCTGGCATGGCTTAAAATTTACTGGGTTTCTTTATGGTGCAAAGGGAAAGTGATTTATGGCACAACACAGGAAAACACTGTTGCCACAGAGGCAGATGGAGAAATGAGTAAAAGAGGAAAATGAAACAGTTCTAACATACAGCATTTCGGATTTGTTCAATGTGCCATTTCAGTGATGCAGGAAATGTTTTGCATTGCCTTTTTAAGTGATACCCACGCAATATATTGTTATGAAGGTACAATCAGAAATTGGTCTTTTAAACATGGACTATTCACAATATAGCTCGCTATTCAAATACAAAACATTGACTTTACATTACCCAGTGACTGGGTTACTAAATGTTGGGCTCATGGAAATAAATGTTACCTGACATCGTGTAGATGTGTACATATTATAATGTTAGAAGTGATGTTTTCTTTTGGTTTTTTATGTGTTTGTCTCGTTATATCACATATTCTGTTTGATCTAAAAGTCACAAATGTTTGGTATGATACTATTTTGTTTTAAACTGAAAAACTGAAAATAAACCAGTGCAATGAAAAGTGACTTTCTGAGAGATTCACTTAATTTTCATCAACTACAGCATACATAAAATGATTGATATGACATCTCAACCATGGTCTCATCTGTCTGTGGTAATTACTATATTTTAAATGCCAGCGTTCATCGAGATTCCATTTATTATTTAAGCTCACAACACAGGATTACAGTGTCTTATTTCAATCCCTCAGCCGCCTTCCACCCAAGCTAAAACCTTCCCTGTGTACCTTCACTGTTCTGTCATATCTGACGGTGAAGCAGAAAGTCCTGTGCTCTCATTTCACCTCTAACACTTGTTTTATTTGATGACACCCTGCATGTGACCCACTGTGACCCAAACACAGCAGCTTTGAATCATCTTCTCTGAGCTTTCTTTCTTTCATGCTGTAGCAACCATTCAGCTGTAGCCTCATGTCTTAGACTTCAGCCTGGAGGTGAGCTCTATTATTTCACATCTCCAACCATTTACAACACAAATGCAGGAGTGAATTGGGTTTTTTTTTTTTTTTTTTTTTTAGTGCTTTAAATCCCCCGTAGTCCTCTGCACTCTCCTACCATACTTATCAGTGCCTTTGTTCCTGAATTCAGCAGTCTGAGGCAGATTGGCCCATCAATACACTATCAGAGAAGGTAGGCTAGATAAGAATTCTGCTGCTATCTGTCTGCTGTGAATAAGCTGTCTAGAGGTCTCCACAGTCCGGGTCAATGCACATATACTAACACATATATAGTGTGCCTGCACACACACACACACACCCACACACACGCACGTTCAAACTGAATAAGCTGTCTGGAGCCTCTATAGTGTAATCCAGCACATGCACAGACGCACAGCGTTATCAGTAAGAGAGGAGGGATTCAATGCAGCAAGGTAAGATATTACTACATCTAGTGTATCTCAGCTCCAACATTATGTTACTCTAATAGTTTAACTTTGGGTGAAAGAAAAGTTGTCTTCAAGTAAGACAGTGAACAGGATGAAACAAAAGCACCACCCAAGTGTACTAAACTAACCTACGCTGTAAAATTCCACAATCAACTTCATTAAATCAGCTCATCTGTGAGACGAGGAAGAAGATTCTTTACTGCCATGTATTATTAACTCTATGTGAAGCCAGTTGGTAGACCTCAACATCAGATGAACATCAAGCCCATCACCAAGGACATCTTCCTTCTCAACAAGAAAAGTTACTGTTGCAAAAGGAGATGAGATGAGCAGATGACTTCACTTTGCGTCGTTTTGCCTTGTTTGCAGGAGTTAACATTGGGAATAACTTCGTCCATTGCATACTGTCATCCTTGTTTCTTGGTGCTATATTGCGCCAAGAAACCAGCAGTTATTTCCAGTAACGCACACTAAACAACCCGACTGAAGGAACTAGCATCGCCATGTTTCTTTTGGTCAGGCTCGTCCTGTACCTAGCAACAGTAACTAAAGGGGGGTGGGACTTTGGATCAGTCAATTCTCTGTGGATTTGTCATTACAAGAGACATTTACATTAAAACAAACAATTAACAAATCTAATGGAGTGTGTAGTACTAGCTGACTTTTAAGGCAACCTGTAAACTCATATTTTTATGTTGAAACAACTCAACAGTGTATGTAACCTCTGTGGCAAATATTAAGTCAAACAAAACAGATCAGGTCACATTCTACTCACCGTCGGGGTCACATTAGAACATTCCAGCTATGTTCAATATCACTTTTGTCTACAGAAAATAATTATCAGTGATTCAAGACAAACATATGACTTAAAGGTCGTTTTCATGAATTATTCTGGACCCATGCCCAGATGTTGAGAACGTCTTTTATTTTAGCAGGAAAATTTAAGCTTAGTCATCAACGTGTCCCATCTGTGCTGTGTTTAAACGAAGCATCCTGGGACTGTGAAGGTTAAAAGAGGATGAGCACAATGAGCACCTTCCCATTCGAGCCACAGATCAGAAAGAGCAGGACGGGGAAGCAGTGAAACGGAGGCAGCGAGAGACTGATTAAAGACAGTCGGGTGGAGTGTCAAATGGGTGAGAGAGAGACTGAAAAGAAAAGAGGCAGAAATAAGGAGGCTTATCTTTGACTGTGACCTGAAACAGCTGTTTCTCTGCCGTGCGTTGAAGATGGATCCTCGCTCATTTCCTCTCCATCCTGCCACTCTATTTGTGTTGCTAGTTTACTGTCTTCAGAGGGACAGAGACCTACTTCTTCCCTGGAGAGAGAAAGAAAATCAATTTGACTTAGCGATCAATCACTGCGGTGAAGAATAGTGTTTTACAAAAGAATGCCATCATGTAAGCATCTCCTTGTGCTTTTATTTTGCAAAGACCTTGACAGAAACAGGAGGTGCTTTTTCACATGATATTGCTTCTTCAAGATGACATTGTGGCAACTAGGATTCTGTTCTGACACTTCAGATGTGACATTGAGCCAAAAGTCTTCCCTCTGCCCGGTTTTAGTGGTAATGTGGAGGTTTTGGCCTGTCATCAGCAGCTGAAGACTCCCCCCTGCTCACCACAGCTGTCACCCAGAAAACGCATGAGGAACAGAGGAGAGGAGAGGAGAGGAGAGGAGAGGAGAGGAGAGGAGCGGAGAGGAGAGGGGGGAAGNTTGTGCTTTTATTTTGCAAAGACCTTGACAGAAACACAGAGGAGGTGCTTTTTCACATGATATTGCTTCTTCAAGATGACATTGTGGCAACTAGGATTCTGTTCTGACACTTCAGATGTGACATTGAGCCAAAAGTCTTCCCTCTGCCCGGTTTTAGTGGTAATGTGGAGGTTTTGGCCTGTCATCAGCAGCTGAAGACTCCCCCCTGCTCACCACAGCTGTCACCCAGAAAACGCATGAGGAACAGAGGAGAGGAGAGGAGAGGAGAGGAGAGGAGAGGAGAGGAGAGGGTGAAAAGATGAGGAAGATGTTTCTCTTTCTTGATGTCAGAGGTCAGTGTGGGCAACTGTGCTAGAAGCAACTGAAGCACAATCCTTCATTTTCTGTCTCTTTCTCACACACACACACACACACATGAACACACACATGCCCTGCACTTCTTCAATTTCTAGCAGAGGAATTTTTACATGCAAATACTTTCTGTGAGTGCAGTGGATGGTTGCGCAGGAGGAGAGCTGTAGGCTTGGACTGGAAATTGGCCAGAGGCGAGAAGGAGAATGAGGAGGCTGGAAAAAGGAGAGATAGTAAAGTAGCAGTGCTTACATTCTTGATTTTAACAACACGTAGATGTAAACAAGTGGCTGGAACATGCAAGGCTGTAGCCAGGACTTAAGAACTACTGAGATCAGGAGTCTTCATTTAGTTGAAAAAGAAAGACAACCAGTAAACTTACTATTATATTATTATATTATATATTAAGCAACTTAAGACCTTATTTTTTAATGTGTATGCTACAAAAATATGTGTGGAAGTGAAGAAAATAGAACCCTTAAAACAAAGCAGAAAATAAATTATATTTAGTTTATATATACCACTCTTTATACCTTTATACTCCAGGAGACCATTAGCTTAGCTTTGCTACTGAAAACAGAGGGAAATGGCTAGCCTGCTTCTGTCCACTGGTAACAAACCGGCACCTCTAAAGATCACTCATTAACATCTTATATCTTTTTTGATTCACAGAAAAAACTAGAATAGAAAAACTGTGAATAGAATAAATTTCTTTGCTTTCTTGTAGTGAAGTCACTCCAGGAAATCTCATGGACAGTATTTTTTTGTTCTTTTGGAATTTACTTTTGCACACTGAAAATGAAAATGGCACTGAAATGAAATGGCAGACTAAACAATGTGTAATAGAATAAGTAGGGCGTAATTGCAGACATAGTCATGGCAGGCCCGTTACACCTCATCTTGATGCTTTCGCTCCTCCACTTTTGTAGAGATTAAGTGAGCTACAGAGAAATTTAGTTACCTTTGAACAGAGCCAGGCTGGCTGTTTCCCCCTGTTTCCAGTCATTATGCTAAGCTAAGCTATCCATCTCCTGGCTGTAGCTTGTTTACTGTACTGACATAAAAGTGGTACCAAACTTCTCATCTAACTCTCAGTAAGATTAAACGTATTTCCCAAGATTTTGAACCAGAAGGGGAAAGGTTGACGGAGCGGAGGAGAGACAGGGTACAATAAAGCAAAAAATAAAATAAAGCAAGGATGAATATGGGGGAGAAGAGGAGGTTTGGAGGAGAACCTGGAAGAGGAGAGTTAAAGGACAGGACTATGGAGAGGAGAGACGGAGCGGAGCGGCATATGACTGGTCGTCTATGGAGGTTGATGACCAGCCCCTGTCAGTCAAGCTCACACAGAGAGAGCAGGGCCCTGCCATCTGCTCCAAAGTTAATGGGAAGGAGACAAGGTGGGGAGGTGAGATGTGTCGACACAGCCCAGAGAGGCTGGATGGAGGGAGAGGGGATGGTGAGAGGATGGAGGTCTGAGTGAGGAGAGAGATAGAGGAGAACGGAGGTGGATGGAGTAAAGCAAGGTGGAGACCAAGGACAGAGAAGATCATTTAATGAGATGGAGGGAGGAAGAGATGGCTGATGGAGGTGGAGAAGAGTCGATGATGGATTAAATGAAGGTGGAAGCCAGTAGAGCGAAGAGGACTTTGAGTGTAGAGGGTATCCCATCTCAGCCATATGGTGTGGGTCTTACTATGGCTTTTAATGTGCTTCTACAATCCATGCAGTCCAAATCACAATTAACTAATGGGTAAAAGCATTCACACCAATGTCGTCAGTTAACAGAATTGCCACCTCGATTCTGTTCAGTCAAAGTTTATTTTCCAGGAAGTCCGACATGCTCACACTGCACAGAAATCATATGTAGAATGCTGTGGTTGATTGTTGGAAGTGTACCCAGTCAGAGTAGCATTTAGGAGCAAAACTCTGCCCAAAATCTATCTATTTCAATGGAATCACTGCAATCAGTAGATTGTTAAACCTTGGTGATCTTTGGCGTGCAAATGGTCTTGCCACTGCTGTCCTTTGAGGAAAAATATCCTCAAATATTCCAAAATGGAAAACGCTATCATATTAGTTGTGTCCTATCACCCAATTTCATTCAACCCTGCTCTGTTGGAACTGCTCCATGAAAGAGGTGCATCAGGTTTGGCAGTCAGTCATGATAGAGGTGTGGATGGACGGCATTTCTTTAAATTTACTGTTTTAGCATACTCTCAGGTTAGAAACCAAGAGTGCACATAGTCCCTACAACACCTTTTGCAAGAATGCACAAATGACTTCTGTTGTGTCACTTTATGGACTACACAATAAAGTACAGGATTCTAGAGACTGGGGTTCACGTCCCACATGTTGACAAGTTTAGGCTAATAAACACTTGTTAAAGGAATAATTTAACATTTTGGAAATACACTCATTTGATTTTCTGCCGAGAATTAGATGAGAAGATTAATGCCACTATCATGTTTTTCAGGCAATATGAAGAAAGAGCCAGCAGATGGTTAGCTTAGCTAAACATAACGACTGGAATCAGGGGACAAAAGCTAGCCTTGCTCTGTCCAAAGGTAACAAAAACCACCAACCAGCACTTCTGAAGCTCCCAAAACCGCAAATTGGTGTTTATACACTAAGGTTTTTGTAGGCACATTTTATTTTTTAATCTTATCTTTGGACAAAGCTAGGCTAGCTTTCCCCTTGATTTCAGTCTTCATGCTAAGCTAAGCTAACGGTCTCATGGTGGTATCTGCTTATTGAAATGAACAGATATCAGAGTGATATCCATAGTCCCTTCCTGAGCTTCAAGTCAGCTTTGGCTTTTTTTTTAGCACTTTACCATAATCTTAGCAAATTGGTTTGAGCTGTCTGAACATAACAATAAAAGCATTAATCATGCTTTAGATGCCAGGAGAGTATTATGTAGTGGTGCAGGTTTGCAAACGTGTTCAGTATCAAAGTTTACTCATTAAGTTGATCTGAAAAATCCTTGTGGGATGGTGTTCCCTACAAAACATATTTAGTAATCCAAATTAGTTGTATATGAACATGATTTTTAAGAGTTAGTGTTCTTAAGAAACCAAAAATTTGTGGTGCGCCTCTGTTCAAAACTGAAAACTGAAGAGCTGGTAACAAATAAAGACAAAGAGATGAATTATTTACTGCGCACAGGTGGTGCTTTATGCAACCATATTGTTTTTTGCAAAGGCAGAAGGGTGGAGCAAGGACCACCAGCCATTCTCAATCTTCAGCATAATGTCAGAGTTGGTGCCAGCCCTGCATTCCTGACATACTTTGGGGTTTTCAGTGTCCTGTAGTGAATGTGAGCTTAATGCCTAATCAATTGCTTTTGTGATCCTCTGAGAGCTTCATAATAGACCACGTAGTGACACCCTGCTGAGGTCACAGACCTTTAACAGTTCAATTACGCCTCCCGCTTCACAATGGGATAGATGGTGACACACAGCAGGATCAGAATAACTTTATCAGACAGGCATCTGAAACATCTGCTCAGTATAATTTATGAAAGCACACACATGAAGACGCAGTTTATCTCAACATTCACATAAGGTGCATATTCTGGAGAAAGTCATCAGGTCACAGCAAGTGTGAACACTGATGGTCAGACGAGTGCGTGTGTGTGTGTGTGTGTGTGTGTGTGTGTGTGTGTGCATGTTTCTCATTCTAATTTTGATCTATAAATAAACAAAATGAGAACGGGGTCAAGTTAAAAGTCTTTAAATTACTAAACATCACTGAGTTTGTGGGGTTGTTCGGCTGAGCATCACACCACCTGTTCAGGAAAGTAGGAACTAGGTCACAGCTAGCCAAAGTCACAACCTGGCAAAGTTAGTGAGGCCTGGGTTAGGATTCAGGTCTCGGTACAAGGCTTTCCTCTCAGCCTTCACACTCACTCCACCCCCTGCTGTTGGACATGAGCGATACTGGGAGTGTTTCCTCTGAGGTCCACCCCCCCCCCCCCACCAGGTTCACCTCCTGACTGGACAACAGATGGACTGTAGTGGAGCCCAGACAACAACACCTCCTGCTAGCGTGTGTGTGTGTTTGTGTGTGCGCCTGGCTGGCTGTGTGTTGTTAGGTCAACATGGCTGCAGATGCAGGTGTGATCCTTCATGTCTCTTGTTGACACCGTTATCAGTCATTGTCCAAACATGGACGATCTAGTTTACCTTTGTTAGCATACGTCTTATTCAGGGTCAGTTTAGCTGTAAGTCATTCAAGCTGAACACCAAACCTGAAACCCATGAGCAAGGATAGATTTGCTGAGTTTATGAGTAACTTTTTCAAATATGCTTTTTATGAGTTTATAAGTTTGTGCTTTTAATCCCAATGAAAAGTCATTTTCTTTAATAGCTTGAATAAAAAATAATTGAAATCATCAATTTATATGGATGTAGATAAGACCCATGTATTAATGCATGACTCAGTTAAGGACACAATTTGCAGCTGACAAAAAGGAACAACAACAGCAAAAAAAAAAAGTGCAATGCTTTCGGAAGTACTGATCGATGCCCGCCAGAATAAATCTGGATTTTTGTTCTTTTCTTCTTCTTCATCTTTCATTCTGTCAAAAATCAATGCTTATGTTATGCTTATGTTAGACTGTATGTACATATGAAAGTCACACAAATAACACCATATATCTTTTTTGTTGAACTGATACACAAACAGACAAACACTTATGTTCTGGAACTATTTCTTTGTTAAACAATGGGTGGAGTGGCAGCACACAGCATCACAGAGTCTTCTCATCAGGGTGAGGACGTCAGGGTTGACTCCATCAAACCTGTGCTCACAGAAAGCATGTGGCAACCCCATGGAATTGCTAGAGACTGAACTTACAGTGCATAATTCCCCCTAAAAACACAGATTGGTGCTTTGCATTTAGATTAAACAAGCATGATAAAATGTAAAAAGTAGCGAGCTTTGAAAGTGTTGGTGGGTGTATTTTTCTCTTTGTTCAGAGCCAGGCTTTGCTCCTGACTCAAGCTCCATTTAACACACAGTGGATTGATACTGATATTCAAATATTATGGTCAAATTTCCTTAACTGTGACATACTGAGTCAACTCTATTTTCAGGCCCTGATTTATGGTGCTGCTGTACTGAGTATCTTGGTTGTATGTCTGATATTTTATTACTTCTCTCATACAGTAATAATGCATTGTTCCCTTTGATATGAGAATGCAGTACTGCAAAATAAGACAGCTCACCATGAAAAGCTATAGCACATTTTACAACTAAAGACAGATGATGGCTGTTGTGCATCATAAATGAAGACAATGACTGTTTGATATTGTCACTGCTTCTCAGTGAAAACAATCAGACATGTGCCTCTTGGAGTCAAAGCAGCCGCTTATCAATCAATCACTGTCAGTAAGTTCATAGATTCCTGCTGCGTCGCCGCTAAAAGTTGGGAATATTTGGAGTTTGAGGGCTCTGTAATGACAGAACACCGTCTTCTACAGTTTGTTGTTCACAATCATCACTCAGCCGCTGAAGACGTGCATATGTTATGGCAACAAATTAGACATTCAAAAGAACAACAAACATTTAGCGCCTCGTCAAACAGAGCAGCCCTGTCTGCACCGACTCCTGCTGTGTGGCGCTACTGTTCTCAAGCTGCTCCAAGGCTCTGCTTTATATAAACTGTACACACACACACACACACAACAAGTAATATAACTAATATGAATGCGCACACACAAACACACAGGAAAACATTTAAATAGCACAAAAAATGTATGCACTTACACAATTAGACACACACACACACACACACACACACACACACANTGTGTGTGTGTGTGTGTGTGTGTGTGTGTGTGTGTGTGTGTGTGTGTGTGTGTGTCCTCTAGGTGCCTGCTTAATATTATTAATGTTATTAGTTACACCTGTGCCTTTCCTGCTGTGTCAAAATAATAGAAATTGCTTGTTATAGGTGCAACCTTTTCTTCCTGAACCAAACTTTTAATGTAATTTGCTGCAGACATACTGCATGTTTGCAGCATGGGAGGGAATGGCTTACAGCATCAAGCTGGTCTCTAAAACTGCAACTGAGGGAAATCTATAAAATACACACAGTCAGTTCCTGTGGAGTTTTTGACTAACATTCATCACTGGTGGGTCTTTTTTGTGTTTTTTGTGTCTTGTACAAACACTACACAACTACACAACCCCATGTACAGGTAATGGCTGGTAGCTGCATGTCAGCGTAGTAGTTTCTCAACTTCACAGCTTGGTTAAATAAACAGGCCTTTTCTTTCATTATAACATGCCACAGTTGAATTATAAAATTAATGACGGCTGAACTTACTCAGGGAAGGTAACTTAGATGCATTTGTAACTTTAAAGAACATACTTAATAATCACATTACTCATGCAAATGCTTTTTAGGTATCAGTCTCAGCTGGCTCATGTTTGTAGCGGTTATTTAAACACACCAAACACACCAGCAGGATTGCACATGGTTATGTGGATTAATTTGTCTCATTGTCTTCTAACACTTGAGTTTACCCCAACTATTTGTCACCATCAAAAAGAGATTTTTTATTTTGTACTTATCCACACTTATAGAAAACACATTCTGTCATGTGCCTGAAGTTATTGTTTGTTAATATTTAACAAAGACCACAATCTTTCCCATTAACCGAGTGGTGTGCCTGAACATAGCCATAAAATGTAGAAAATGTAGAGCTGCCACAAGCACATGCTGTAGGGAGAACAAAATAAAACAACAAATGATTTCCAGTTATGTTTAGTTTAAACAGTTTGCAACTTTGCAGATGGAGGAGGGTGAAGGTGGAGGCTTCCTGTCACAGAGGATTGAACATATGCTGGACTGTGCTGTATGCCACTCTGCTGCATTAAATGCCCTAAATATTGGATTGTATTCATCAAGTGAACATATTTAAACCAAGGACGGAGCAGCCCCTGTGTAGTGACTGGGACTCAGCGGACAGGAGGAGCTCTCTGCCTCTGGCCTCTCCGTCCTCTTCTTCCAGTCAAGCACTTGAGTTAATTAAGTCTGTAATTATACAGCGTCGTGTTTGTTTACACCTCCAAATACCAGAACTAGACAAGTCATTTCAGGGGTGCTCTCTGAAATGTCATGTAATGAGCAGGGCAGCTGACAGTTGGGCTTTAAATGTTTTGTTTCTGCTTGAATCTACCAAAGCTGCTTGGTAGTAAAGTGATCTTTGTCAGTTTGACACAACTGGAGTGAAATGTTGAGGAGCATATTTCTATCAAAATCCAGTCAGTAGTATGTGGAATAATGATGATTTGGGAAAAAGTGTTGCTGTGGTGAAATGCTCCATTTCCCAAGTTTCATCAAAACACGATCAGAATGTGTGACACATTTGACAAATAGAAGTGTGACTCGGGGGGGTGTTTGCTCATTTGTTCCTCTGTTCTCCTTTGGATTTCTGTAGAGTATTCCTATGGCTTGGATGCCAGTTATTCATTAGCTTTATCCTCTGTCATTGGGGTTTCACTGTGGGGGAGAAAAAATGGTAATTTTTCAGGGGCAGATCATTAGAGCACAAGCCTGAAATGTGTGCATAAACCTCATATGTGTAGAAAATTGCCAGAAAACGGCATCTGACTCCAACAATCTGAGCTCTATTGTTTTAAACTCTCCCGTTTAACAAAAGCAGTGTTTCTCTCTATTTCCATGGGAACAATTTGCACTTGACAGAGAGCAAAGGCGCTGCAGTGGAGGAGGGCAGTGAGGGAGGCGGCGTGCCAGCAGGCAGCAGGTGATGTGTCTGCCTCCTGAATGCCTCCACATGCTCTGTGTCCGTGGATTTATGGTCGTGCCACTGTCGGCCCGGATCCCCCACCGGCCAGGGATCAGAGGGCACCGTGGTGCCCTGTACAGCTGGCCAGCTGGTCCTGCTCAGCCCTGCCACCCACCAGCTGAAAGGGAGAGCTACCCATGGACACACAGGCATACAGTGTACTTACAGACACACACACTGCACACACTCCTGGCCAGATAACAGCACAGACGCCCATGCAGGACAACCGTATCGGCATTGATGCATCCTTGAGCAAGTTTGAAAATGCACAACAGTGGGGAGGAAAAGGCTGGTAGCAGACGCACTTAACAGAAAACTGTAAACATAAGGCCTCACACTCGTATGAATTTAAAAATAAGTGGTATTGGATTTCTTCGTGAGCATAGAAGTGTTGTTTCCACCTTCTTGCTGCAGTGCAGTGTTTCCAGCTCGAGGACGTGTAAAGAAAATGCTGCATCACTAACAAAGTAGCAGAGTGGAAAGAGTTGTTTCAGGTGTACAGCGTTCCTCAAGTAAAAGTCCTGTCCGTGTTCTGCGTTGACAGTTCTAGGTGAATGACGGCTGGAGCTCTTCACAGGTCATAGTGGTCCCATAAGAACATTACCTGAATTCACACCTCTGACTGGCCTCCTCAGCACAGCTATGATGGCTGAGGCTCACAGATATCGTGTTTAGAGGCATCAGCCATATCAAGCTGGAGAAAACATGATTAATTTGAAACACTGCCGATGTTTAAAGCTGATGCCATTACATAAACCTATAGTATCATTAAATGATCTACATTGAGGGATCAGTGTCCAGAGCATCTTACATGCTGCTCTTTTCCCTGTTCTGCTCTCTTTGTGTTGTGGGTCTATTCTAGCAGCTAGGGTCCCTGAAATATTAAATTCATTTGTAAATGTTTCAATGCTTGTATTTATTGCCAACTGTCTTAAATCTTTCTTTTTTTTTTTCTTCATTTGTAGTTAGTGAGGGAAAGAGAGGGTCAAGGTTCAGCTTTATTGTCATTGCATATATTTACACACACACACACACACACACACACACACACACACACACATATACACACACACACACACACACACACACACACACACACACATATATATATACACACACACACACACACACACACACACACACACACACACACATAAAATATGTGAAATATCAGTGTAAAATGCACATTATGGCTCCAAAATCTTGTCAGTTATGGGCATCTCAAGGAGAAGAGCGAAGGATAGAAAGATGAAGAGCTTGTTAATTCTGTCCAGTCCCCTCCTGCCTTCTGTTAATAAACACCTGGACTGTGTTTTACTGCAGTCAGAGTCACCATATAGTTGTTCTCATTTACATGTTTTTCATGTTTCTGTTTCTGAAGTGTGAAATTTGATCATGGTTCATACATACTGTGTTGACCAACAATCATTACCAAGCTGCTGAGCTGCACATGAAAACATTATTTCACAATCATGACAGCGACAGACAAAGCAAATATAGAGTTTTATGACAGCTGTTCTTGAAATCTAAACTGAGAGATGAATCTCTGAAAGTTAGAAGCAACAAAAGATTGTCATATATATCAAGTACAGCCAAAAAGAATCTGTTACCATCTCAATGACGTGCAAAGGTGTATTAATGTCTGCAAAATAACAACAAGCTATAAGACAAATGTGGCTGCTAAAGGCTTCTAAAACTTTCCAGTGGACGTTGGACACATGGTTTAGGATTCGTACTCATTACTGCTGTATTTTTCTGCAAACTGAGGCACTGTATGCAAAGTATCTATTGCCTAACCTTCTAGCTAACCTTCGGCCTGGCACATGCAAGGACAGATCCTCTCAGCTCAGGTCACATGCTAGATGATAGTAATATTGTGGTTCACATACAGGAACTGAAGACCATTGTTGTCTTTTTCTTTCTGTGTCTCTTTCCCCTCTATTCTCTGGTTGTTATTCTAACCAAGTAGATGTACCCTCTCTTGATCAGCCAGTGATACTATCCTCACTCCTGACACAGTGCCACAATCAGCTCAGAGGCAGGCCTGCCAGAGACAGAGAGAGAAATTAAGATCTATCCGGAAATCAGAGGTGAATGTTGGAAAGGTGATACTGGAGTATTATGGAGTCACTTTTTGACAGCAAAGATCCCTGCCAAGAACCAAGTCATTGCAGGACGCACACACACACAAAATGGAGAGAATGTGGAGGAGTCCAATTGCAGTTCAGGTCAGGGTGCATCGGTTAATAAATGAGTCTCTAGTGATCAATCCACTCAGATGGTAAGTGTGTGTGTTTGTGTGAGTTTTTACATCTGTATGAATTTGTATGTGCGAATTCATACAGATGAATCCCCCCCACACACACACACACGCACACACACAGGTCAATGTCTTAAACCTAGCATAATAAACAAGGCTGTATGTATCCACTTTATAACATGACATTCTCCATTCACAGCGCTGTCATCATGGAGGCAGTTACCGCCTCCCATAGCGTTTTGCTGACAGACATTTTAAATTACACTAATAAATTGCCTAGAGCTCTGCCTCGTGCTTTCTAAAAGCCCTGTTACCCGGAGACAAATTAGCACGCTGCAGGTATAAAGACTAGCTTCTGCATAAAAGGCCAAGTTGTTTTTATGAGGCGAGGCCTAAACATCCAAATGTAGATGTGAGGGTCTTCAGAGGAGGTCAAACGAACAGAGAGTAGCGACGATAAGAAGCAAGAAAACAGGCTTTTATACATTAATGAGGCATCGGTGCCTGTGTGTAGTGAGGTGTGTGTGTCAGTATAATGCATCCCGCACTGATAGGATGGCTGTGACATTTCAAAGCCAGTCAGAATAGGAGAAAATGTGTTTTGGTTTGATATGTGATCTGAGGTGGGAGAACAGGATATGTGTGGGTAAGCTGGCTAACACCCAGTCAAAGCAGTAAAACAGTGAGAAACAGTTTGAAGTCTCTTTCTATAGAGCAGATTCTGTTGTTGCAGCCGTAGTCTTTGTCAGTGCTCATTTAGTAGTATTCTTTCAACTCTCAGAGCAAGCCTTAACATCCTCTCCAGATGAATTGAGCTGCACTTAAGAAGAGAGTGGATGGAAATTAAGCTCCTACACAATGCGTAGGCAGCGCTGCCAAGCACATGACAAAGTGGAAAGTGTTGTATTTCAAACCATATAATGTTTCTCAAATGTGAGGCAATGCGGTCAAAGCAAAAAAGGGAAAGTGGAGAAAGAAAGGAAAAGCAGAGCGAGCTATATAGCCGGCCAGATAATTGACACTCTCAGAAAACAAGCCACCACTTCTCCTCTTCCTCTCGTCGGCTGAGTGCCGTGCTGTTGCTGAAGTTATTGTGCCCATTGTAAGTCACAAAGCAGGGAGGAATGTTTGGCTGGCTCTCTGGGAAACGCCACTTCAGGGCCCACAGCTGTCACAGCCTGGGGACTTGAATTCTGCCACAGAGAGTTCAATGGTGAGGAGCTGGCAGAGGGAGATATGTTTTTTACTTAAGGATGGCAAGCTGTGAGAGAACTTGATGTGAAACCAAAACTGGCTGCTCTGATATTCGCTTACTCACACACTCTCTGAGCTTCCCTTGCTTTCCCAAATCACACACTGTCGCTATCATTCTTTCCCATCGCTCTTACTCAAAAACCTTCCCTTTCTCCTCTTCTTTTCTCCATCTTTGTCTACCCTCGCTTATAACTCCTCTTCCTTCCTCTTTTCAAAAGCTCTGTCTCATTCTGTATTGGGCCTAAACTTGAATAAACAATCGTCTCTCTGTGGTGAGAGCTTCCCATCCCGCTTCCTAAAGGAATGCTGCTTCCCATCCTCCATCTCACCATGGTTACTGGGAATCTGCTGGAAATCACATTTTACATAGAGGTTAAAATGGCCACTTACTTTGGAGAGGCGCCAACGACTGATCAATGTGCATTTTTTAATGCAGCATTCACTCATTTAAATTCAAGCTTTGATTAAATCAGAAAAACAATGTTTTTTCAAGGCAGCAAAATTATGAGAAGACAAAATGCAGGTGCAGAGTTGATCCGCCATCAATTCACTGACATAATTGCCAACAGTGAAAATGAATTGAATCGAATCACTTTTATGACTCCTTCACATTAATACTGATTTTTAAACATCAGCCTTTTGAATTAAGCAATCGGAATTCCACGAGGAGTCTGCTGAAATAAACATGATCAAAATGCATTTGTTAGTCTCAGCTCTCACAATTATCCATTGACTATTTTTATAAAAAATCAGACTTTCTGGATAAAACACACTCCACAGGTTGGTTGGCTTTCACTCTGTGCTGGTGGAATTGTAGTTTTTAAAGGTTGCACCCTTCAAAACTTTCCAAAAAGAATAAAAGCTTTTTTACAGATCATGGAGTGCTTCACAGCTCGCCTTTATTCCTTGTGATCACTCGAGGACCAATTTTTGTCCAAAAGTGCCCGAAGCCATGACCACAGCAGCAATTCAGCCTCCTATGTTGTTGCTGAAATAAAATAGTCTCTTTCTACACGATGCCTTGAAATCAAATCAAAAACGCTGACTCAGTCATTGTGTTGATACTTGAAATACTTCTACAACTGAACCCTGGCTCTGGACCACATGTGTTTTGGTTGTAGTTTGTGCTGCAGAGCCTCTTCTCTCCCTGTCGTCTTATTATGATAATGACCAAACCCTCACATTCTTCAGCAATGATCTCATTTTATAGCACAATACTGCATGAGACCGACAGTGTACTGGCACCCTGAAGGCCTTGGAGATCTGAAATGTCTCGCCTACTCAGAGGTTCCCAAACTTCACGGATGCTGAGAGAATTGGAGGGAATGGAAACAATGTACTTTGCAATCTCCATCTATTTGTCTCCGAGCAGCCTTGGTCTGTTCTGCCAAAGTGACGTCGTCTTTCTCTGCTTTAATAACCTGGCAAGGTCGTCTCCCTCCACCTACCAACATTTACAGCTCTGCTGTAGGATGTGAGACATTGTACCAAAATGCCTTACTGAGTGATAGAATTAATGATTAGGCTATGGCCATGATTATTAGGCATGTGTATTTATCACAGAATCTTTACTGTGTGTAGAGAGAAAATACATACAATGTTTTCTAAAAATTGTTTTGTTGAATGTCATTATAACCAAGAGTAATTGCAGAATACCAAATAACAAATTAAAATGGAAATGATGAGAGACGTATTCAGATCCTTCACTAAAGTAAATGCAGCGCAAAAATCATTATACGAGTGCTGTTTTCAAAATCACACAGAAGAAAAAGTGCAAACAGCAAAATGTACTCTAAGTATCAAAGATGGCCAATATGTTATTATATAAAATGTTATTAGGTTGTTAATGTTAATGCATCAATATGGAAGCAGCATTTTACTACTGTAGCTACTATGTGCACAGTTACGTGGTTTAGTCCAGTGGGTTCCAGTCTAGGGGTCAGGCCTCTGAAGGACCACAAGATAAACCTGAGAGGTGATGAGATGAGTGCTGAGAGGAGAAAGAAGAAAAATCTAAAAGTTCTGATCTGCAAATTTTTATTGGCTTTTTAAAAAAAAAAAAAAAAAAAAAAGCTTTTGTCTTTTCTGTGAACTTCTGAATGATTTCACCTTTTATTTATACACAGTTTAAAACAAAAAGCCCAAACATTTACTGCAGTAAATGTACTTACATTTCACCACTGTGTGACCATGCATTAAACTATAGGTCATATTTGGATTATATACAAAATCCTCAATAGCATATTTTTAAAATGCTGTTCGATTTCAATAAAGAGTTAAGGATGAACAGTATAGAGACATTTCACAGCCACTAATCCCAGAGTGAAACTGATTTTATTATTACCATCTACATTTTTCAGTGTATCTACTGAACTGAAGGGAGTTCTGAAGTTTGGACTAAAGGGAAATATAAATGACTCGAGCAGACCCTGAGGAATGACACTCACACACATACACACACACACACACACACACACACACACACACACACACACACACACACACACGAGTGAGAGAGAGAGACTCAAAATAAAACATCCCCCTTCTCACACAAACACTTGCATATTTCTCTAACAAAAATGCAAATCTAATTTTGTGCACTTCCATCTCTCCTCTTTCCTGCCTTTACTCCCTCCCCTCCCCTCCCCCCTCTCTCCCCCAGCTCTAGCTTTGCCATTAGAGCTATTTGCATCTGACTGAGAGGCCATTAGAATAATAATTAGCCTGACACACCAGAGAGGGAAGGCCTTCGTCAGCTCTACACCAACCTGGAGGCACACACACCAGCACACACACACACACACACACACATATACAGACACACACACCCACACACACACACACACACACTTTACTGGCCGACCACATACATGTAATTCCATTAGCCAAATACGTCTCCACAATCAATCTGCACAAACGAGGTTTCTGGGTTTTTCATTTTTGCCCAGGTGGCCTGGAAAGTTTCTTTTTTTTTCATTTTGTGAGTGTTACAAGAAGAAGCGGCAAGCGTGAAACATTTTGGCAGTGCTGCAGTTTAGAAGGGGACTGAAGAGAATGTAAGAATAGGTAGCATGGCATCTAAAGAAATGAAATTACTCTAAAATTACTGAGCATGATTTTTTTTTTTTTTTTTTTTTTTTTTGTGAAATTGCTGAACTAATAGTACTCCATACTGGCAGAATACACTTCTGGCAAATGGGATGAAAAATGGGTGTCACATGCTTTTAGCAGATATGTGCTAATGTGCCCAATTTCCAGCCTCATTATGGCATTAATGTACAAATCTCTGGCCTGGATGGTGATTATTCACGTTGAAGGCAAAAATAATCACCAGTAATTAGCTGTGTTTGAGTATTGCAGTGACCAGATCCCTGTTTGTATTGTATGAACCAAAAGCTACACCTTCATCATAGTGAGCCAGTGAATATTCGCTGCTTTTCCTGTAGCAGTAACACCACTGTATCTACTCTGTTGACTATTTCCATGGTGGCAGTTTGAACAGATTTTGAGTTTGGAAAAACCTGTGAAATTGGTCACTTAGAATGACAAACCAACAAGCTGCAACAACGTACATCACTTGTCCTCTAGAAAATACTGTATGCGTTTTCTGATCTGATGCCCTTATCAGTACTATGACATTGCCAGTGCCCTAAACAACATATTTTGGTCTGGCTTAAAACAAAGCTTTGGCTGAGGGAAAGATCACAGTTTGAGTTAAAATTGCAATTTCACTCAGGCTAGGGTATCGTCATCATCATGGTTACTGTAACCACTTGATCACAGTTAGAGAATGATCATGGTTGTGAATCCCACGCTGACTTCCAGTAGGAAACAGGAGACAAACAGCAGTCATCCATGTCAACATCTGACATTTTGTTCCTGAAGGACCAGGGTCATAATTTTGACTTGTCAGCTCAAGTAAACGAGTTATTGTCAAATCTTCATCATAAAAGTAAGTAATAGCTAAAGATGTTGATGGTAGCGGAGTAGAATGTCCAATATTTCCCTCTGAAATGTAGTGGAGTGGAAGTATAAATTAACATAAAATGGAAATACTTAAATACCTCAAAATTGTGCTGAGTAGAGTGGTTGAAAAATGTACTTAGATAGATCCCTGCCTCTATGGATCTGAGGCCGTATTCATAAAAATTCCAAGTTCAAAGAGTTGATCTTAGTGACGAAATTCTTTGAAAACTCTTAGAATCATGACATTTTCTAAGAATTTTTCTCAAGAGTTAGGACTAAAGACTAAGACTATAAAAGTTATTCACAAAGCATCTTAGCTCCTAAGGTGAAAAACTGTTAGGAGTAGGGAGGAGGACTTTTAAGAGGCTTAAGAGTTTCTTAAGCAGAGGAGAAAATGGTGGAAGGAGAAAAAACTGTCCAAACCCTGAATGACAGTGAGTTAATGAAACCCTACAGATTAGATGGTGCAGAGATAATGTTTGTGGTCAGTCTCATTAGAGATGCCCTCACATCTCCCATCCAGCGCACTAATTCTATAAGGCCAGAAATGAAAGTGATCATAACACTAAGATATTTGGCAACAGGAAAAATGCGGCAGTACAGCAGTGATGACTTGGGTCTGTCACAACCTTCATCAGCAGAGTGATCACACAAACAATTCCAGCACTGTCACAGCTTCACATTGTGGTGCAGTTCATCTCATTTCCACTGGATGTCTGCACTTTGCAGGCTCACAATAAGACATTCATGGACCTAGCGAACTTCCTCGCTGTTGTTGGTGTAACTGATGGGCGACCTATGTTAACCCTGTTAATGGTAGAGTTATGTCAACTAATGCAGCTACTTATAGAGGCTAGCCAACAATCAACATAAGCAACTATCAGCATGTAAAAAGGTTACTGCACAAGTCAGCCTGTGTTTTCAAACATTTTAAAGTGTGGCTTACCATTTATTCACCAGAGATGTTCAGTACATTAAATAGAATTCATAATTACACCATGTCACCAGGCATCATACCTAGCTACAGGGTCAACCACACCTCCTCACTAAGGTAAAAGCTTCTGTCCCTTCCTTGCTCAGAGTTGCTCTGAGAGATAGGACTCCTTGCTAGAAATTTTTAGTCAGGAGCTCTTTGAGAGGACTTCACTGTTTTTGAACACGGCGTATGGCGCTTCGGGTCTGTTCTTGTGCTGCCATGATCAGAGCCTTTGTGCTGTTGATCAAGCTGTCCTTTTCTAACCACTGGTAGCTGTTCATCTTCTGGGACCATCGTCCTGATGTATTCAGCCTGATGGCATCCATGTGTAGGAGGAGGCAGATGGTCACAAGAGTGAATCTTGTCCGGTCCTGCTGCAGTCCAGCTTCATGCCTGTGTCTCGTTGTTGAATGTCTGCCTTTGTGATGTTGTCTGGTTCTTGTTCTGAGATGCTGCTGTGGTTTGCTCTTAGGCTCACCAGCCACTTGGTATTGGTGTTGTATGATGCCTCCTTCTCCTATATGCCCTTCCAGCATTGCTCAGTCTCAGCTCTGAGTAGGTCTGTCCTTGTGCTGTTTTTCCCTTGCAGCTGGGAGTATATCCTTGAGGGATCTTCGGAGAACAGGTCTGTTATTCTCCGCTTCTCTGGTGCATCTCTTTAACCTAGCACCTTGAGCTGTGAGTCTGGCTGCTTGAGTACCATGCATGCAATGTCTACCCTTGGGCCTGCTGTAGCATTCCATTAGTTCAGTATTCTCAGTCCTTGTCCATATGTGTCTTGTTCCAGTAGCTCCCTTCTAATCAGTCCTGGTCCCCTAACATCTGATGCAAACCTTGTTAATCCGGGCGATATCTGAGCCAGTATGGCTTTAGCAATATTTCTCTCTCTCATGTTCCAAGGTAGGCTCGTGTACGTGTGTATATGTTTTAACTACTACAAGAACTTGAATTTGGTTAGTCCACTATAGTCCTCTACTTCTATCTCTGCAAGACTCTGTGAATTTTGGTTGACTCTTGAGAAACATACATCTGCAGCTTTACACACACATACACATGCAAAACCCCACCTAAACCCGATTCATAGCCACAGGACTGAGCTGCACTTTGTGTGGTGGGCCTGGTTTGTGCCAATGTTTTATAGAAAAGTCAGCTGCAGATAGAACGAGTTATGATGATCCATTTAGCTACTATATGTGTGGGGTTTCAAAATCTTAATCTGTCCTACATATTGCTGTTTTTTGTGAATGATTCAATTGCCTGAGTGATATGAATCTCCATATTAAATCATTAGCTCAAACTATTAGCAACAGTGCTTGACAGAGGTCTTCAGGTTCTAGACAACACTTTGGTTGGAGACACTCAATCATTAAATTTAAATTATACTAATTCCTAATGATGGCCAGCTAGCCAATAGTCATTTTGCCTAAAATACTGCACACCAGTGTTAATTTTGTTAACGAAATATATGACGAAAAATGTTCGTCAACGACCTTTTTTCCATGACTAAGACGGGATGCTGACGAGCTAAAAATAGATCTTTCATAGTAAAAACTCTGATGAAATGTATGTTTCGTTTTCGTTGACGAGACTGAAACAGGACTAAAATGCTAGTGGTGTGCACTTGGACATTGAAAATGCATGATTTTTTCCCCCAATTGTCTGTCAAAATGCATCCCTGTCATTGGTTGAATTGGTTGAGGGATGTGCGCAGCAGTGCTGCTGATGTCCCACTTTCAGAACGACGGCAAGTTAATGATGACAGCCACATGATGGAAAGTTCAGCACAAAAAGGGTTTGGTCGGAAACAAAGATTAGATATATGGATGCACTTCAGTTATAACTCAGCAGATGTTTGTTTGTTAGTGGAATGGTCTTTACTCCATGTCACCATGTGTAATGCACTCACTACCTTAGTAGATCAGAAAGGACAGCACAGCAGCATCTCATAGATGGGAGAGTCTAGTCTAGAGATATCCAACTAAGGTAAGGAGTCCGTATATTACAGGTAAAAGTGTTATGAGTGAAATGTTGCTTTAGGAATTTCAACACTTGATAAGCCTACAACTTGTCACCTTTCCAATTTTCACTACCTGTATTAGCCTAATTTAATTAATTTAAAAAGAGAAAACATTTTGACTAAAAGTAATGACTAAAAGTTGACTAAAATATAAGGACTTTTTGTTGACTAAAACTACAAAGGAAAATAATGACTAAAATGTGACTAAAATGAATAAGCATTTTCGTCTAAAGACTAAGACGAAGACTAAATCTAATAGTTGCCAAAATTAACACTGCTGCACACGTATATGGAATATGGAAAAGCAGGACATACTTCAGCTCAACCACTAAGTGAAAATCCCATGCACAGGTTATGGTCTCTATGGTATCCTTAGATAAAGAGGACAGTAAACCAGGACATTCAGCAAAGCTGTCTGGTATTGGAGGCTCAAATCAGAGCGTCCCTAATAGGCCTACTCTAGAGTAATGTGTGTGAGTACGTGTCTAAGTGTGTCATGTGAGCCACTGTCTGTGTACTGTGGCTATTGTGTGTACAGCTTACATGCATGAAACCTTGCATATGTTTCTGTGTGTACAGGTAAGTCAGTCCTCAGACTCGCTGGCTGATGTTGCATGTGCATGCATGCAATTATGAATAATTTTGTGTGTGTGTGTGTGTGTGTGTTGAAATATGTGCAGCAACATTTGCGGGCATGTGTGTATTTATTATGTACATGTACAAACATCGAGTCAGTATCATTTCTAGTATACACATGCATGCCTGTGTGTAGCAGGCTGCTGAGCGGGTGTGTGTTTGTTTATGTGCGTGTGCGGTTGCTGCAGGCAGGTTGAAGATTGTCTCCCCCCTGAGGGCCTCTCTCTCCCTGCAGCATGTGGGAACCATGGCGCGTTGCCAGGATACAAGCCCCTCGTCTGTACTGACAAGAAGACATGAAGAGCAAAGATTAATTATTTACAAGCAGACCCCTGTACACCACGTCTGGCTTGGCACTTCTCCTGCATTAAATGTCACTATCTATGAAGCCATCCGTTTTATTGCTTATTCTATTTAAGCACTGTGGAAAATCTGTTGCATCGCCCCGCACACTTTCTCATATGGAATTCTTACATTTGGGGAAATGTTTCCTTTTTAACAAGGCTGCATCATATTAGAACAGCTATGGCTGTGCATTTCTGAAGACATCGCTATACAAAAGCCACTTCTGAAAACTAGTTGTTAAACAGGCCAGAATGCTCCCTAATGGTCTTTGCACTCTCACAGCTATTTTCAGTGTGTTTGTAAGCTGGGATCACCAGTGTCCTCTGGGCAGCCTTCTCCCCAGCTTCATCTAATATTTATGGGGTCTATACGCCACTGACTGACTAGCAGATCTGCTTTCTGAGCGCAAGCAGATATTTAGAAAATATATTAGAATGATTCATTTACCATCACATTCGTCTTCAGCTCTGCCTTCCCTCAGCCCCTGTCTCGCTAAATGTCAAGAAATCCAGAGGCACTGGGGGGGTGATCGAGTGAGTTGTGAGTTTATCTCTGTAATTGTTTTTTACTGTTATGTATGAACAATATAAACATGCAGACTAAAACACACTATGCTGTATCAAAAGCACCAATAATGTCAGGTCCACATATATTACAGTAATATTAAGTCATTTATTGTGGCAGATATCCAGACGTGCTTGCTGGTTCTGGCTGTGACAATGCTGGAAGTGAAGGCATCTGTGCTGCTTCAACCCGGACTGGTCCTTTGTTCTCATTTCCTACCACCTCTTTGTTGTGCTGCTGACTGTCTGTCTGCTCGTCTGTCTGTCTCTCTGTAGCCGACCAGGGTTTATTTGCATTCTTCCAACACATCTATATTCATGATGGAAGCGGGTCACTCCACGTGGAGATGTGTGTGCGTGTCTGTGTGTGTAGGTGTGTGTGCGTGCAGGATTTAATTGGGCTGTGGTCAGAGGGGATCCTCCACACTGAGTCCCAGGTGGAGAGGGAGCAGGGATCCCACTGTTCTGAGCATTATGCATTTTCCATTGTTTCTTTCCCCCTCCTCCTGTAGACATCAGCGCTCCTGCGGCGACGGCACAAGACGCCTTTTCATCAGGCTAAATTCGGTCTGATCCAGCGCTAATTCTACTCATATCTGTCGAATTGATTTCAAGGACCACAGGCTGGGAAAGATATATCTTGCTGTGTTTTTCAAAGAGGAAAAAAACAATGGACTACAGATTTCAGTATGACATTCAGTTATTCTATTTTAGTAAACGCTGTGGACTTTGGATGTTGCTTTTAAGAATTCCAATGTTGTTATTGTTGTGTTCAAGGTTATATGCAATTGTAGCCAAAATGTTTCTTTCTTAAGAAAGAGGAATAATGAATGGAAATCTTGGCCTTATCTGCTGTATATTTTTACATTTCCTACAGAAAATAACACTAAAATTCAATATGTTACATTTTAAATGACATTGATGGCTGACTGAAAGATGTCTCATCATAAAAGCAAAGCCACCTTCCCCTACAGCAAGCATTTGGCTTCGTGCAAGGGCTTTTATTATCATCAGAAATGTAATTGCACTGTTGTGTTTGAAGGACAGAGGACAGGGGGAAAAAGGATCAGGCTCAGAGATATAAAGTACGTGCCGAGCATTAATGGCGAGCCCACTTCTCTCCTTTATATTTCTCCGCCAGTCTCTGTGACTTCCTTACATGATGGAGCTATTGTATCCCCTTAACCCCCTGTATGTCACATGTCAGGAAGCACAATCACTGCTGCAGCCTCCTTCACCCTACAGTGGAAATGAGCATGAACACCAGTCTGGGGTTGTATAGCAGAACAAGCTTTATTACGGAGGTCAATAGCTTGGGATAACACTGTTTCAGTGTGCATTCTCAGCGGTCTGTGGAACGCGTTATAGAACAAAGTCTGGTTTTATTTTAAAACCAATTTTAATATTGATTTTAAATACAGAGGGAAATCAGAATATATAAACTCTAAAATAAATGTCATCCTGCTATATTTTTTGTATTGCTGCAGAATGAATAAAGCCTTAGGGACTGTATGAAAATTATTAGGAAGGGAGGGGACGTCAAAAAGGTGGTGGGTTATGTTTTTTTTTCCCTGAAGGAAGTTTTGTATGAATTTTTTTTGTAGTAGGAGAGGCTCTTTTGTCACATTCACAATAACAGAGAATGCTTTGTGAGCAAAACAAGCTCCGTCTCCTCAATACAAATTGTTGCTAACAACAAAACTCAGGCTAAGGGACGACCTTTCCTTCATAAACCCAGCTAAGCTCCTTGCAACACACTGGCTCATGAGGGAAAACGTATTTATCACACCACATTGATGAAGAAGGTGGATGTATATCAAACCAAACATGCAGGATTGAGAGGTATGCAGCATACAAAATGATTAGCAATTTTAGCTAACACCAAGAATGCATATTTTGGATCAACTACTATTATAAAGCTTTGAATTATACAATTTTTTAATCCCTATATAAACTGGATACCAGAACATTGTGATCATTAATGACCACCGCAAATGAAAATAAGAGCCAGGTAGTTTTTGGCACTTTAGACACACTGGAGAGCATGGATCATCATATTTAATACATGCAGGAGTCACATACAGTTTATTAATTATCTGGTATTATGTTTTGTGTGATTTATTTGATGTTGTGATTTTTTGGGGTACTGTACAAAACTGTACGCCGAGTCTGGTCATGTAGATGAACACCAAAATCCTGTTCCCAGCTATATTTGGTATTCATTGTAGTCTTATAATTCATAAGCAACTGGTCATCTATCATACCTCTCTTATTAAGTGTTGATGCTTTTGTGATAAGATTATCAGGAGTATTACACTGTCTGTGAGTTCTGGAGTTCTGTCAGGTTCCATTCCCCAGACCATTAGGATAAACCTGGGTGGAGAAAGTGAAAAGGCAAATCTCTGAATGAATTAGGGAAAACTAATTTGTAGATGAGAAATATGAAAAAAATATGAAATGTCTCACAAATTTTAATATATTAACCAAATATATATCGAGACGTTTTTGTAACTCTGGCAGTTTCCAATCACTAAACCCCACATCTGTATATTCAAAGTCATTGATTGTGATTATTAGCAATAGGTTCTAGGAATTAATATTGGCTTATTTCAAAGTATTTTTGTATGGAAATCAAAACCTAGTACATGCTTCTAACTATAAAAGTAGCTTTAATCTTATCTCATAGCTCTGTGGAACATACAAAAGGAAGTCCTAACATAGAGAGGGTATTTCAGATGTTCTCATCTCAGACATGTATTTTATTTCAGCCTTGTCATGAGCTTCAAGAGCTGCCGTCTGTGCTAACTATTGTTCAGTCAGGTCTTTGTTTAAAAATACACTAGCCAATATGTTTTTCTATTAGTCGTCATTTCTATTGGTCCATTTACATCTTAAGTTTAAAGTTGTACAATTTTAAATTCCTCATTCAAGTTTCTATGTTTTTATGATGAAACAAACTGCATCAATTCATCTCTGTTGAGATTTTAGTGAGGAGAGTGTTGTGGCTTTGTCTGTTGAATGTTTGATAAAGCTGGGGACGGCCTCCCCACCCAATTCATTTTCATACAGTCCCTTATTATGAGCTAACTTTTTCCCAGAAACACAGCTATCCTCATCTCAATTTTTCCAACCTCAAACTCTCTCTAAGTAAACAATGAAACCAAATGGAAAAAAAAAGAGAAATGCTGAAATCCATCTTGCCCGTCTCCTGCCAAACGCCCAAGCTGTGCATATTATGACACAGACTCTAGGTAATTTCACATGAAATGCTCACAGTCGGTCTTAAAACAATTAGCGGCTTTGTTTGATGGGAGAGAGAAAAGAGTCTATGAGAACTGATTATTGCGATGGGATTTTATATTGCTTTTTAAAAACCAATTAACTCCTGAGAGCTTAGTGGCTTTTCAACAAACGGCACATCGTTAAAGAATTGTTGAGAAACATTGTTGGGCAGGATAATTGGCATCCATTCAGAGCAGCCCTGGCAGACTCTTAGAAAAGGGTCTCGTTGAACAATCAGACACTCAGAGACAGAAGCCTGAGTTGGCATTTCTCTGGCCTTTTCCCCTCATCGTGGATTCTCCCTCACAGCCATTCCTCAATCCTTATCTCTGCTCCAGCACTGCAAATGCTCACATTTAACAGGAAACTGAAAGAATACTTTCAATGTAGTCGTTTGACACACGGTGTGAGGGACATTAGGTGCACGTATTGTCCATTCCCTCTCGACATTGAATTTAAAAGAGCAATTTGAATCAGCCTGCTGTTTCATACATTTCTTAACAAGCCGAGGAAATAATCTTAATGTCCAGCAAGAGTAGTGCAAATGTCAGCATTCTTATTCTTTTGATAAAAAATCCTGATATAATCTACTGTCCTGAAAACCTCAGCAGGAATTTATTGAAAGTCAGTTTATTGCAGAACAGAATGAAACAGATTTTGTGGATTGAATATGTAAGCACAGTCAGCGACTGTGGTTTGGGCACTTATGAAACAAAAGTCAATATGTTCTATTGCTTTTTAAAATAATTCAGGTTGATGGAAAAAACTCACTTTATTCATGTTGTTAGTTTAGTTAACAGGGACAGTGCTCGTTAAACAACAGAGAAAAAACCTAGCCTGGCCTTTTATGTTATTGGTTTACCTGGCCAGATCTCAAAAAGAAAACAATACATTTAATAAACTACACAACATAATAAATACACACAAAATAACAGAATAATCATTGAAACCCAAAACGTCCATTCAATTGGCTTGCTTTCAGTCAAACGAATGCAGTGCACAAAAGCTTAGCAGAAGATGGTATTTTCTAATTTCTCTGTGTTGCACACTGTATAGCCAGTGAATAAAGACTCTAAGAGGGAACCATCAGGACAAACTCCCTTCACTGAGGTTCACACAGAGGCTGAGGTGAGTAGATAATCACTAAAAGCTGCTTCATCGAGCTGAAGCTGTTTGCTTGGATGGAGATTAGTCCTCGTATACCTCTACTCACAGACACAGACTCACACCTGCTGGGTTCCTCTCCCTCTAATCGAACAGCCATGTCGAGCTGCTCTCTGGGGCTTTCTGAGGCCTGGACTCTCTGCTTTCTGTATAGAACATGCAACAGACACACAGACAGACAGTCTCCTGGGAACTTGGAGACACATCAATTCCACAGACAAACCCACTCTTCTTCCATCTACACGTTGTGTACTTCACATTCTTTCAATCAATCCTGACCTCTGCATAGAGACTTTGTATAACTGATATAAACATCTATCCTGTCTTTGTAATTTGGATATGAAAGTCTTATGGTCAGTGAGAGACTCTTTTGTATGCACAATGACACTTTCTCCTATTTTTTTTTTCTGACAAAATTTGTTATTCATTTTTCCCAGAAATATACTCAAATGTAAATGTGCAACACTTGACTAGAGACATGGTTAAAAACTGTATTCATCATACAGTAAATAAACATTTTACTACGTACTTACTGCCTTATTTAACTGCTGCCCCACAACTTCTACATAAAAGGAACATCCACAAACATGCACACAAACTTATGTCAATACAAACATGGACATGCCTGCACAAATACACCCACAAGAATCTACATATATGAACACATGCACATGTGCTAAGAAATTTAGTGTTTGCAGAAATATACCCAAAATACTGTTTCTTTGCATATGCATGTGCATGCATAAAAACACATACAAACACATAAATCAAAAGTCACAGTATCTGCACATGTTGTATATTCCAACCCATGAAACAGTACCTATCTATGCAGCATATTTGTCAGTATATCTACACCAGTGTATGCATGTGTATGACACGTGAAGGCCTTTCTTCTTCTCTCCTGCGGTAAGTTCTTGGTCTGCTCGAACATTTGCTCAGCTCTCATCCGTCTCTTGCTTTTTTTTTCTGTTCTCCACAGCTCTGTTCTGCTGTGTTGACATATATAAGTAATATTTCTCATCCGCTGATTGCATTAATATATGCTAATACATTTAACACTGAGTGCTTTGGCCAGCTTTCAGAGTTATGTTCATATACAAATGGACTGTATTTCAGGTGGAAGGATGACATTTAATTGTGTTAGAATGGTCTACCATGCTCAGAGATGGATTCAACTGTTTTTATTATAATACTGGACGTGTTTTATTCAAAATCACATTTGGATATATGGTAATTTTGGATGGGAGAGGAGTGTATCGTTGCATGAATCACAGACAACTTTCTCTATCTCAAGTGTTGCAGAGGGAAGAAAACAATATTCCTTTGTGCTACAAGTACTGTGTAATGAACCCAAATGTTTTTGCTAGTGGCTGAACCTACTGAGAGAAAAGAGATGAATAAAAGATGAAGTTACAATAACACGCAGAAGAAAAAACAAAACTTTGAACACACCAAAAGTTTGCATTAAAGAGGCTTGCATTAAAAAGACATGAAAAATTCTGTTGTTTACTTGAAGAAATGGGCTTCTCTTTTCATCACGGCTTTGATCAGAGTGACACAAACGGATCCAGAGAGAGACAAACCAAAAAAAAAGCAGCTAGTCCCACTCCTGATTGACAGCTTTAATTAACAAAAGCAGAGCGGGCTCTGTGCATTTCCTCTCGCAGCCTCTGGGGGCCGAGCTGTGGTAACAGGGAAATGCCAGAAAACAATACCTGACTTTTCAAACAAATTATCTATTCTCCTAGCGGTTGTATTCATGTATGTTCATGTAGGATTTTTTAATGAGGATTTGAGCTAAATCAAACTGGAATCCAGCATGATTGTGTGGAGGTGCTGCCAAACATATTGTCTTAAGGAAGTTAGTGAGATCCCAAACGTTTCTCTCAGTAAAAGGTTCAGGTATACCGTGTCATTTATAATGGAATTTTCACCCTCAGCACCCGTCAGTCTGTCAATCGAGCAAGTGTACTTGTCACAGATAATCATATAAGGTAATTCCACCGCTTCCACCCTCTTCCGTCCTGCTGTTAAGATAGAGGGTGGAAGAGGTGAGTCTGGCCCATGTCCAGCACCCGGGCTCTGTCTGTCAGGAAGTCAAGGACCCACATGCACAGTGAGGTGTTTAATCCCAGGTCCTTGAGCTCTGTGACGAGCCTGCAGGGTACTGTGGTGTTAAATGCTGAACTGTAGTCAATGAACAGCATTCTCACGTAGCTCCCTTTCTTGTACAGGTCAGATAGGATGGTGTGGAGGATGCGTGCTATAGTGTCTTCTGTTGTTCAGTTGGGACACTGGCAGTAGTCATTCAGGCAGTCTGGTCTTGTTTTGTTGGGCACCAGAATGAGGTGGTGCTCATGAGCAGGACATATTAAGCCAGTGACAGGTTGACTGTCATTGTGTCACGCTTGAAATCTGTCCTGGCATCATGCTCAGAAAGGATGATAGGATGTGTGGTTCCCACCATGATGCATGAAGGAGGAGGTGTGATGGTGCATTGCTCGTGACACCATTGACACTTTATTCATAATTCAACACTGAACCAGCATGGCTACCACAACATTCTGCAGCAACATCTCATCTGGCTCTTATGACCCCTCGTTTCAAGGGGACAATTACAATGACTCAGTTTTCAACTAAAAAATTATGCTATCTTCTCAGATTGTTTCATTTAAGTTATTATGAGAGCCCCCATAAGGTGAAAACATGCAAAGGAAAAAGTCAGAAACGATAAACACACTTTTGCCAAACAGAAATGTGTGATTTTCTTGTTTCTTTTATGATCTTGTGACCCTACAGATTTATCTTGACATCTCTTTTGAGATCATGACCTCCAGGTTAGGAGATACTGCATTATACTAAGGACCCTCTAAAATCCTGGCTACAGCCCAGAATATATTCATTTCTAAAATAATACACAGCTTGATCCTAAGTTTCATTTAAGTTCCTCTTCAATGATATACTTTATTTATATAGCACCTTTAGAATAGAGTAAGGCTGAAAATAAAGAGGATGCTAAGGCTCTAATTACACTGAATTAATAATACACTTGCTTTTTGGAGTAAAATCTTTCATTCAAATCAACGCAAACCCTTTCATTTCTATTATTATTATTTAATGTGTTTGGATAAAAAGTCTGCCACTCATTTGTAGACATACCATCTTTATATGGATGCCAAAACAGTTTTTTTGATCATGTATTAGCTTTCCTCCCCCACATTTGTTAAATGGTGTATAACACACCAGAGTATTCTATTTCAAACAGATCACATTTATCATGAATGCAGACTGGCTGCTTTAAGTGTCACATTATGCCCAAAGTATGCATCCCTTCGACAAGCAGCGAAACACAATTCTTATCTAAAGACAAAGTGGCTCAGGGATCACGGTGAAGAGCGGCACATATTTCAGGCAATAGCATAGAATATAGTGACACTGGACTCCCTGTTACTGTACGTACTTCCAATGTATTCCCTGTATCCAAGTCATTATGTGTAGCGCAGGGAGGTGGGAAGCAGTCACTGATTGTGGTGTACGGGAGCGGAAATGGCAGGCATTAGCACACAGCAACATTACCGTTGTCCCAGACAGCTTGTTAGTTGAAGTGGGTTTTAATTAGCTATTTTCCAGTTAGTAAATGGAGGAATTATCAATGGTCCAAAAACAAGATTGAAACTGGGCAGGCAACCTACACACACAACACAAAAACACACACACAGAAAAATGTTGCATTCATCTCTGCTTGTGCACGATCATACACTCTACCTGACACACACACACACACACACACACACACACACACACACACACACACACACACACACAAAGACTGCCAAGTACAAAGACAAACACTCCAAGTAAATGACAGAAACAGGCATATCATATTAGCATAATATGTGGCTCACAAATGGAAAAAAAAAAAAACCCATTATCTCGTTTTAGGGACGAAATGTTTTTTTTCCACCTGCTTCCAAACAAATCAGAGCTGCCTCATACAATGCTATGCTTTCTATAAGTGTTTACAAATAGAAGATTGCTCTTGATTTCAGTTGCTGCTGGGTTTCTGTTCCTCCTTTATGGACCTGCTCTGAGCCGTCACGGCCAAGGCCGTCACATCAGGATGATAACACAACGCTGAACTTATTAGCCAGCTTTTTAATTAGATTCTGCCCTGCCACCCTGTCTTGTCCCTTCTTGATTTTTTTTCTTTTTATATGTGGGTGCACCACCGAGGCATTATTAATATTTAGATGAGAAGCCCATGCTCTTGCCTCAGAGGCTGTTAGTAAAAGCAGCCTCCCCCCAGTAGTGTTGTGTAGATGGATGGTTGGATGGAGGGATGAATTCCCCTGATGGCCCTTCATCTCTGCTGCTGCTGCCACAGCCGTGCAACCTCTCTAATAGGGGAGATGAGGATTCTGGCTGTTGGTAGTGCAGTATAACATGTTGTGCTGGATAGGTTACTTTAAGGTCTACAGTATTGTTAAAAGCACTGCAAATGTATCCAGTATTTATGGGTTGACTTTGCTGTGTGGGTGTATTTGTTTTGATTCAGAGGATAATTGGCCCACAGTAGACGATGTGACACCAAGTAGGGATATTTCTAATGAGAGAAAAAAATGGGAATTTTCAACAATCAAAGATTTGCATCATAAAAAGGGACACGTGATATATTTCTATGTAATCACTATCAAGCCCAGTATAAATGAAGTATTTACATCCTTCACTGGAACAGTATACACAAGTATACAGAATAAATGCTTTCAGAGTGTTTAATTATTTGTATGAGATATATTATTTCACTATTGTTATGTTGTATTATTGTTGTTATGTATTAACCGGAAAGAAACTGCTGGGACTTTGATAGTTTCACTATTTTATGTAGTGTAGGGAATTAAATCCGTGACAGCATGTTTTATTTTAGTAGTTTATTCATTAGAATTTCCTTCTGAAATCTTTCCTTGGAATAGAAATATAAAGGAGATTAAAGTGGAAATATTCAAGGAAATATATAATCTCCAGTAAATGTAGTTGTGAGTTCTCCTTTCCACCACTGCTTAGGACTGAAATCAACATCAAAACATTAATTATAATGATTTTTAATTTTTCACATATATCACATTCTAAAATGAATCAAGCTGATAAGACCGATTTTTTTTTTTTATCCTGAAGGAAAGTGTTCTGCAGCAGTACAAAGCAGGAGAGTGTGGACATACACAGTGCAAATATAAACTGCCAGTAAGGTGCTAACTGTGTTCCAGTGTGATGTATTCGATCAGACAATACTGATGAAGAACGTAAAACAACCTTGCCCTTTGTTGGTTTTGATTTATGATTTGCTTGAAATCACTACATTGGACAGCAGAAAGTCATCATACAATAGTATTAAATTACTGTTGTACAAATACTATTATTCTCTGCACTCACAAGCACAGTATAAACAACAGCTAGTTCTATGCATTGAACAGAAGATGATTAAAGTGTCAATCCAATGACTCAAGGGCAATTTAGTTCTATTAACACCAAGGTGTGGCTGTAAAATAGATAGACAATAGAATAAAAAACTGTTTCTCTTTGTGACTTTAATGCACTGTAAGTTCAAAGGAGGAAGTTTGCCACAGACAGCAGAAAGTCCTGAGGCTTTGTCAAATACTTTTGAGTAGACTTATTGGAGTATAGGTAGTTGGAGGAAATTGAAGCTGAGCAAACATCTGAAGCCTTTTCAAAATGAATAACAATTAGGTGATTTAAAAAAAAAGTGACCCTCTCCAAATGGTGTGTGGGAGAGACATCTGTTCCTGCAGGTTAGCTGAGGTGAACAGAGAATAGGGACTAAACTCTCTAACGCAACAACGGAGCTGTCAGCATCCTTGTTTCACAACCTTCCCAGGGCCTGACCATGAGCGTCAGGCTGCTTTTACACTTACTGCACTGTTTTTAAAGTATTAACAGTGTAACGACGTTCAACAGACTCACGATCAGTGATGTTCCAGATGTTTGACCCTCACAATACCTTTCAATAACTGTGAGAAAAGAGACACGAACTTTCAATGGTAACAAAGAAGTGATGTCATGTTCTTCACTTCAGCACTTCAATACAGCGTGTCAGTCAACAACAAGTCACCCTCACAGCTGTGCAGGGCAGTCTGTACCAAGGAGGAGGGTGCAAATTAACAGACAGTCTGCCACACGCTCTCCACCTTCAGCAGGATACAGCCATCGCCATGGTTACTGATAGACGCCTCACTCGACCAGCTGCTGTGTCTTTTTTAAAACTGATGAGCGTATTTATAATCTAAATGGATGCAAATCCAGTGGCTTTAAGAACAAAGTGGTACTTTTCTGTCTTATTTAATTTGAAGCCACCATGCAGGATCGTGGCCACCACTGAGGACACTGAGGTCCTCTGTATTGTTTATGTGAATGGAAGACCATTCTACAGTCAAAAACCTGCATGCTGGTGGGCATTTTATAAGCTGGTTCCATAAAAATGCTAAAAATTGGATTACTTCTGGACCAAGAAGAGGAGAAAGAAAGATGAAATTGTCCAGAATTGTTTTCCTGACAGGAAAGCATTAAATCAGCATAAAAACTAACTGTCATAACTAAAAACTTCTTTTTCTGTCACGGGTGTAGTGCAGTGCTGAGCTGAGTTTGCAAGCTCAGTATTTCTCAAATTCTGGCTGCTGCCCTGTACAATGACAACACAGATTTAAAGATGTAGCAAAGGTTCATGTGCATAAGCAAAATAATGCGTAAAATTGTTATGTAACATTACTGTTTTGCTTTATTGTTCACATTCACTGCTCTCTTTCAGCTAAAAAGCTCCAAAAATCCAGAGCAGCAAGTTGGTGGAGACCAAAACAAAGTGAATATTGAACTTTTTTCACTCTAAAAGAATGCTATTGTGACTCTATGTCTGCTGGAAGGTGTGAATAAGCCACTAATTGCTCACACGTTAGGGTTCAGTTATGCTTAAAACGATCTGGTTCATACTGGTTGTCTAACCACATTGGAAATCCAAAGTGTTTACAGAAGGCAGAATGAAATTCTGGCTGCCATAAAGAAAATGTCAGACACAGCTGCCCCAACTGACTGCATGAATATCATCTATTTGAAGCACATACTGACATCAGAAACATAAACAATAGCTGATTTGTCTTTTCATGTTAATGTGTCATCATTATAGAAAGGTTCAGTGGCCTATATAATAGCTCTGTGGTCTGGAAAACAGTGATCTACAGACTCTGAAAGTTAGAAAGCTCTGATCCATTCAATTAAACTGTAACTTTCTGCATAAATTAGATCACTCCCTCACCAGCAGATGCCATGTAAACAAGCCTGCATCTCTCCCAAGTCATTACAGCCTTGAAAAAGTCATGTGTGGTGTCACAGTAATTCTCATTGACTGTGACATCTCTGTGATTTAAATGGAAGACCTGTGTAGCTCCAAAGTTTACCAGCATCAAATATAAAACAAAACAAAACCGCCTCATTCCAGCGAGACCGCTTCACTGTTAAATATTTCAAAAACCTTCCCCCTTTTTCCTCTCGCCGGCAATCAGGAAACAATCTTTCCTTGTCTCTCCCCGGCATCTTCAGGGACTCTGGGTACAGAGTGTGAGGGAAGACGTCTGAATGCAAGATGACTGCTCCAGATCCGATGGCGGATGGGTGTAGCTGGTGGAGGGTGGTTTAATTGGTGATGTGGCTGGCTTCTCCTGCAGAGGGAGAATAGGAATATGCGTGTCTCCCAGTGGCTCCCAGTGGCTCGGCGCATCGCATAACCAGTGACCTAGAAAAGGAACACTGATCACTCCCCGGAGTTGACGGCATAGGAGACGCACTCCTAACGAACGCACACGGCTGAGGTCTGTTGCTGATCACAGAAAACAGAGGCATTGTGGGTATTCAGGACAAGCTACAGCGAATGTGACCTAGGAGTTCTGAAGGGAATGAGATTCAGTGAGTTACTGTAGACTGCTCAGACAAAAGGATGTAGACAAAGATGCAATCGTGAAAAGACTGAAAATTCTGTTTCATGCACGGTGCAAGCTGACAGTGTAGTGCTGAGTCATCAGTGGGACAGAAGTGTACATATAAGGACATCACCTGACAGGATGTGACCCGGACAGGATGACGTTGTGACCTCTGTTGTGACAGAGCTCACTTCAAAACAAAGACATGAAAAATCAACCAAAAACATTCCAGCTTCTGAATCTGTAACTCACACCATCTGATACCTGAAGAGAATCTGTTACACTTTCATTTAGCATTTTCAAGGACTACTAAAAACATTTCATAAATGGTATCAATACACTATATTCATATGAGGATCTTAAGCGTTGGTTAGTTCACAGTTTCAGCAATTGTAACTCCAACAATGAAGGTATATTTAATATGATTATAACTGTGTTTTAGTACATTGTTATTATGGCTTCCACTTATTGGTACCCAAAAGAGGAGTTACAGTAGTTAAAACTACACTTAATATCAACTATATTATTGTGTGTTATAAACCATTATTAAGTGTTAATACACTGACCATAAATACTCAATGGGGGTTAATGTAAAGTCTTACCAAAACATCTTGACAAATACTTTTCTCTGTCTGCTGCTGCTGTCTCATCATCACTGAGCTGTTTGTATGAAATGAAAATACATAAATACAACACCTATACAAACATAAGAGAGAGCAAAGCTTGACAGTTGATTATAGAAGCACACAGATTTTCAGACAGATCTCCATCCAAATGCCAATTTTATTTTCTGCCATAACAGTACATTACGTCTCCTTGTTCCCTGATGCCCTGGTGCCATTTGCTGTAATCCTGATCAATCTTTTAAAATGTCTGAGAATTTAGCATTTTGACCACATAATTCGCACATTGCACTGTCCACAACAACTGAATATAGTTGGTAATTTACTGCATTTATTTTACTTATTTCTGTGCAACCACAGTACTTCTTCAATGCGTTCAATTCTCACCCTTTTCCTTTGATTTTATTTTGGTCTCTGTTTAGTGTACAAGACTCAAAATTCAGCAGGATATTCACATCTCTCAACAGCTCAAGCTCGAACTGGACCACTTCGACGAAGGGCCACTCGCTTACTCCCCTGTAGTCTTGCTTGCAGCATAGGCAGTGTGTTTGTTTGAATATGGAGACAGACTGAAAAAGCATGCACAAGACCAGCCCACCGGGATGTTTCCCAGTCCTTACAATTACCACATCGCCACTGGCATATAATGTTACTACATGGGCTGAAAAGTCATCAGTACAACTGTTTGATTTGATGATAACCATTTGACTTATGTGACAATTTCTCTCCTAAAAAAGCTGAAAAGGCTACATTTGAAGCTCCCATTCCCTATCTAAAAGCAATTCGAGGGAAACGATAGTTCAGGTACCCGTGTGAAACATTTCTCTTGAACTGCACACACTCTGTGCTTTATAATGAGGTGAATCAGACAGAGAAAGAGAGAGACTCCCATTAGAGGTGGGGGAGAGGACTCCTGTGTTTCCTCCATCAATTAGTACTGCAGCCAAGCCATAGGAGCACTGCTGATTACTGAAGGAGCTGCAGCCAGTTGTTCAGCCAGTCGATACAGCAGCTTAGCTACTGGATGACTTTGATTCAGCAGGCCCAGATGGGGCAACGAAAAGCCAATTCCAGGTTTGAAATCGAGCAAACCCGGTGCACTCACACACCTAACCACAGTTATGAAGTATTCAGCTGGTCAGCCAGCAGGACAGTTCACCACAGAGCTAGTTAGTTCATTAGCAAGACCTGTTATAAACCTACCAGCAATGCTATCAGCCAGACTGAGAGATGGTCAGCTAGTCTTCTGATGCAGCTCATAACACTGAGACATTTTAATTAGCCCTCCCTGCATGCTCTGGATGTTTCCTTAGATGCTGGACTGTAAAGGAAAAGTACATATGAATAAATCAGGCCCAACAAAAGTCAGTGTGTTCTGATTGTAAATTTGATTCTGTGGTTTGCAGAATGCTGTAAACTGCAAAATAGATCCTGTGGTTTAGAACAGTGGTTCCCAATCTGGGGGCTGGAACCCCTCCAAGTGGTCACAAGAAAAATATGTTCACGTTGTTTTATTCATGAGATGAATTGCAGGGTAAGAAAGCGGAAAAAATTAACGTAACACAAAATCAGAAGTATTTCTGTTTTTAAGTGTTCCTCTAGTCTTTGTCTTGATACTGGAGAATTTTACATTTTCAGGTCTCTAAAAAATATTCAGATGAAACAGGGGCAAAAAGTGTCATAGCACATAAACATATTAACCAATGACAGGGTCACAAATAACCACTGGCACTGGACTACTTCCTGAAGATTAAGCCAATTCCTCCAGAAACTGATGTAAAAACTGAAATTTGTAACAGAATTTTCAGCAGTTTTCAGCAAATGAAAAATAAAAGCAGAACACCCACTGTGATATGTGCCTAATCTCAGTGATAAATAGACATTGTATATATGAGATTTGCGGCTGAAATGTTACTAGATTGTGTCCTCTTTTCTGTTTCAAAGAAAATTTCTCCCATCCTTTCATTTCTGTTGACGTGCATCACAGCCTTCACATTAATCACCAGTCTGTCGCTCCTCTCTCTCCTCCTCCTGGTCTCAATTTATTCACATTGCTCTCTTTCCCCTTCCTTTACCGTGAATCACGCCTAATTAGGCGCTCTCCAGATCTGATTTTCATAAAAGGCTCGGGGGAAGGGGGGATTTGGTTATGACAATTATTTTTCATATATGGAACAGGGACAAAGGATAAATGGTTATTAGTATTCTGCACCTTAAAGAAAATCACCAAAAGATTCCACTTTGATTCTAAAATTACAAAGGGACACTGCTGTTTTTCAATATGTGGGACAATGTTGAGACATGGCAGATAACGCGCATGACCACATTATTGCACAGTTGAATGTGGCACTTGGGAAATTAAACATTAGATTTGATAAGAAAAGCATACATGTGAAATACTGTTAACGTATTTTGGAAAATAGAAACATGATGCAGAAGTTCATCAATAAAGAACTTGCGAAACATCCATATTGGATGAGAGCTAAGCTATATAGACTGGATGTTTTTCCGTGTACAACTGATTTAGTCTGCATCTGGCTTTCTTCAATATTGGGCATTTGCAGTCAGCTTCTTTTGTTCCAATTAGTGGCTACCATGGTTGCAAGTGCAGCACTCTTCAGTGGATCCATATCAGACATAAAAACAAACTGTAACAAACTCAGAAAAACAGCAGAAATAAACAGAATATGCAACATATTGCAATTTATTGACACTTCAAAGGTGAAATGATCCTCAGAAAGTTATCATCAGTACACACTGTACACAAACAAGCATGTTTCAAACACACACACACTCACACACACACACACCCCCACACACGCACACACACACAGACATTGTCCACATTTTAAGTATTGAATAAATGAGTTTCTACAGTATTCAGACTTGCTCTATTAAGAGCAGCAGTATGTACCCGAACAGCCTCAGGGTGGATGCAGGGGGTGAGAAAACATTGGTTTAGGTGGGGAAGATCCGGTGACATCCACTGTTATATTAACAACACACACACACACGTACTGTATATTCATGTACGCTGATGACGTCTTCTGCCACATTGAGTGGGCTCCATTGTTTATGGCCCCCTGGACAGGGTCTCCAGATGGTAGGGTGCCTATTACTGCAGCCCCTACTGTGAGGGCCCCACTGTGCATGTGCGTGTGTGCGGTTGCACATATTCATTTATGAATGTGTGTAGATGCAAATACAGAGAGAGCGAGATGTTCACCTCCGTGTGCATTACTGGCTATATGTCTGCAGGGCAGGCCGCGCGTGTGTGTGTGTGTGTGTGTGTGTGTGTGTGTGTGTGTGTGTGTGTGTGTGTGTGTGTGGTGAGGGTGAGCCAGAGGCAACATACAGGGAGACACCAGTGTGACATTCCTTCAAAGGCCTCATCAGAGCCTTTCCCTTACAAAGGAGAGTGCACTGTGTGTCCCTCTGGGGGATTAGCTTGGCCTCGGTCATTAGGCCTCAGCCAAATGGCCCTGAGGAAATGCTGGCTGGATCTATAGCATGAAACACATACAACACTCACACAGCCGTATGGTGGGCCCAGCTCATGAATATCATTACATAGTAATGGAGGATAACTACCCTGGGATAAAGGCCGGCATCACACAATATGTTGTGCTGTGCAGCCAGGATGGGACTCAAGACAGAGTCATTAAATAAAATTTTTAACGATTGAACTGTGTAGGTAACTTTCTCACAGTAGGTAGCTTTCAAAAGGGAACTTAGAAATAGTGCTAAACTTCAAGTATGCTATGCGCTGTCCTGTGTGAAACTGAAGGGAAATACACATAAACACAACACGTTCATGCATGTCTGTACAGAAGAGAAGAGAAGAGAAGAGAAGAGAAGAGAAGAGAAGAGAAGAGAAGAGAAGAGTGTCAGAAGTGAAGATGTTTCTCCATCTCTATCAGCTCTCATTGACGACAATCCTCCACCTCTGACCTTTCTCACTGATGGAGCCCACTGATCAACATTACAACACATTGATCAGCAGAGAAGAGCCAGGCGTCAATACAGCAATCAATCCCCACAGGTCACTGAGGTTGACTGAGAAACACAGAGTATGTAACAGGATTATGGCAAATGAGATTAAAAAAAGATTGGGACTAAAATCAAGTAATTCTATAAAGGGAATGACTTTAACAACATTTTGTTATTAAAACAGTTTAATGGAATTTGATTTGAGCTTCTGATATACTTGTTTTGCATGGATGTATTTCAAAAATGAAGGTTTGGAAAAGAATCAATTCATCTGTTTTTGTTTTTAGTTTTCTTAAGTTTGGATGATGAGATATTTTTGTCATTTCATAGACCAAAAAAAAAAAAATCACCAATTAATTGAGAATATAATCATCAGACAAATCAATTAGGTGAAATAAGTGAGATGACATAACATTTTCATCAGGTAGTCAGTAGTGTGTGATGAAATACATTTGAATGGTGATACAGAATTTATTTGTTGTTTTGTTAAGCTCTTGACTTTTTTCTATTCTTTCTGTATCTATATATATTTTTTAATATTCTTTATACCCAGTTTCCTTTGTCTGTGTCTCTGATGAGCAAATCATCACGGCATTATTAAAAACAGTAGTTTTCCTGCCTGAACCACACCCTGACAAATACCACTTCAAGCACAAATTGGACTTATTGTGTTGCCAAGTGTAAGGACGCCTGACATCCATTTTTAATCCATCAAAATGCCTCAAAGCGAAAGAAGTCACACAGTCAGGAAATAATAAGGAATAGGAGGGAAAAGATGACGATCAGATACACAGAAGAATAGAAACACCTTTAAGAATGTCATGGTTCAGCATCTCCTGCCACACAGTGACATAAGACATATCTGAACTGTAGACACAATACATTACCTGCAGGACAGCTGACAGGACGTGCCGTGATGCTTCCTTTTGTGCAGCACAGAGGTATTTCAACATAATGGCATCAATAATGCAATCGTCTGTTCACCATTTATGGACCAGCAGTCGGGAGTGAAGTGATAGTCAGGAGTGACATCATCATATGTCGCTCAAGATGCTGCTGTGTTTTTGATAGGGGACATTTGACTTTTAGCATTTGGGTAAACAGAGGACTGAAAAGGGTAAAAGGAGACAAGGATACAGCTTTTATAGTTTCCTTTTACCAGTAGAAATTCAGCACTTCATTATCCTAATAGCCATTTGGAACTTGAGGTTCTGTACACCGAGATTATTTTGACTTCATTGAAGTTTATGACACATTTTCTTAATCAGTAATCCTATAATCTTCTCTGTGACTTAGTGTAGTAGTTTACTCTCTTCCACCTCCAACATCATCATCATCATCATCATCATTCTTTGCACAGCATTGCTCTCCCTCCTGTTCCCCTTTTCAGTCAGTGATGAATTATTTACACAGAGTATGGATCTAAAAGCTCTCAGTGCGTTGCAGTTGCTGAGCCACATCGCCCAGGGGCGGAGGAAGGGGGTGGGTGAGACGGGTGGCCGGGCATTTTACGAAAGAGCGAGCAAGCGAGGCGAAAATGCAGCGCTCTCCAAAGGTCATCGCCACCCACCGGGTCTCCTGTGATATTTTCATTACTGAGGTGAAAAACGCCCGCTCCGTCACACTCAGCTCTTTGTGTATGTGCACCACCTTCAGGCCTGCCGCAGCAATCCCCAGTGGCAATACTATGTGGTAGGAATGATGGAGGGGAAAGGAAGAGGGATGGTTTTGGAGGTGTGCTGGATAGAGAAAGTAAAATACAAGGAGAGGGAAAAGGAATCAGAGGAAACAGAAGAAGGGGTAAAGCAACTGAGAATGAAAAAGAGTAAAAGAACCAAAAGGGGAAATGAAATCCAACACAGGGAGAAAAGAGAGAGTGAGAAAGGGAAAGGCAACATAAGAGAGGAAAGGAGAGAGAGAGAGATGGAGGTAAGGAGATAAAGGGAGGAAGAGAGATGGGGGAGAAAGGGGAGAAATAAGAGAGTTCATTACAGGGACATGTCTCCTGCTAAAGCTGGGAATCAGATAGGCTCTGATTGTTTTTTCTTAGATACACTGTAATCTCGCTGATCTCCAAACAGTGCTGTAATTGGATTCTTCTGGGATGATCAGAAAAAAAAATGTCCTATTAGCTGCCGTCTTTTTTGTCTCCAAACAACAGGACCGAGAGAAGGAAAGATGATAACCTAAAAGATAGACAAAGGTTTGGGCTCTAGTGAAGATTCCTGATTGAAAAAATCAGATTATATTTGGAATAATTAAGCTTTGAATTGTTAGCTACAGCCTCACATATGCTGATGCTGAAATTTGTGACATTTTAAACATATGTCCAAATATTTAGATTATATTATATGTTCAAACACAGCAGTGCTGGGTCCACATCTGCCTTCACTTAATAGTTTGAGAAACAAGAGTATTTGCTTTGTGGCAGAGTTAGATGAGATGATTGATATCAAGTCTTGTGTCTGTCTGTTCCGTGTGAGGCTAAAGACAGCAGCCAGTTAGCTAAGCTTTGCACAGACAGGGGAAATTGCGAGTCCAAAGGTAAGTCCAAAGGTAAAAATCTGCCTACCAGGGCCTCTAAAGCTCATTACTTAACCCATTATATCTTGTTTCCAAGATGTCAAACTATTCCTTAATTTAGTTCTGGCAGTGTAATCAGCAATACAGCCAAGACATGTGAGGTGATACAACAGAATTTGGGCGTTGGATCTTTACTTTGGTTGGACTATTCCTAATTTTCTTTGTCAGGATTAGCAAGTTTTCCCTGTAAATGCGCGTTGTTATTAAGGTACAATTTTTCCAAAAGCAACTTTATCATCATCTTTCTATAATCTTTTTTCAAGAATCCATCCCAGTTTCCATGCCACTGCATCCATCCCATGCCAAGTTTCAAATAAGGCGCAGTACTTGAATTAAATGATAAGGACCACAGTTGTTTTGGCTCAAGACACATGACTTGTGATCTGAGATTCTAAACTTCCAAGGTATAAAGCTGGTGACATGACTGATGATATAATGTAAAATGAACCATATGTGACAATTTAAATAGCCTAAAATCCAGAGGAGATCTGCTCAGGGTGTCACCAACAAACGAATCGAATCCAAGAGACGTACAGTAAATTATACAGCGGTCTGTTTCAATTCAGGTATAATTGTATTGCAGTGATGGGTGATCCCATGTACTCCCTCTGGATGAATGTAACCTTTATTATAACAATATTGTTTCAAAGCATATATCTCTGGTGAAATTCTTCAGTGTATTTTTCCTAATGTTTGTTATGATCACATATAATAAATTATAAAAGACTGCAGTCATTGTCTGAGGAACAGTATTAAAATGGGGCTGATTTTTCTGTGGTCAGGAATGAGAGGTCAGTGCGTTTCCACTACAATACAGTACACACACAGCGCTGCACACACAGAACAAACATCTGCCAACAAAACTGTTTGCATACCAGAATACTAAAATAGATTCCTTTTTAATTATATGACAAGATATTGTACTTTGAACATTTCTCATATAACCCTGAAGCAATTACTGTCACTGAAGGTGTGTGAAATTGGTGTAAAAATGCTAAAGCTGACTGTTAATTAATTCTTCCTTTGAAATGGCATTAAAACTCCCCTGAAAATATAAATCCCTAATTGCCATAGTAAACTCTTACAGGGATGGTGCGGAGGATATAAACCAGGCCGAGCAAAACAACTTTGCTGTAACAGGTTCATTTGAAAGCTTTCATCAATTAACGTTTTTTCATTTCTTCCCCACTGCCACGGGGCGGGGAAGCGGGCTAGAGGAGGGAAGGCTGGTGGTACAGAACGCTATTAAATTTCACTTTCCTCAACAATCCCAAGCTTTCTTATTTTTTTATTTCTCTTAGCTTGACTGCTCCTTTCCTTTCCATCTATTTCTCCTGTCTCTCTTTCTCCATCAGTCCCTTTATTCTGCAGCCAATCCTTTTAAGGCTTCTATTAGAGGTTCAAATCAACTGATGTTCCTCTGATGGCAGCGCCTGTTGGAACTTCTTTTAGGACATCTATTGATCATCTGGACCGGTACCTCTCTCTCTCTCTCTCTCTCTCTCAGTAAACAGGCCCACACGGAGTTTTTCTGTCCCTGCTGGTTTGACCCTTTATTGAGGCTGGCACATCTCTGGCCCCTAACCAGCACCATCACCTGTTAGCAGCCTGGTGCCACCAGTTTTCCATTTAGATTCCACACACATCCATCTCTCCTTTTCTCTTTCTTTAGGAGACATTCTGCCAACTTCTAAGTGGATCATGTCATAGACCTGCAGCCCCTCAAATGTAGATACGAGGCATTCTTCCTCTTTTACAACAACTCCACATAGAGTCAGCAGTTTAAACCGTCCGCTCCTTCATAACATTTAACATTTTGGGAGAACTCAGGATCTCGTTTAGTTTGCATTCCATAAAAAAACAGAATGCACTCATGTGGAAACTTAACCAACAACAGTTGTACGAAGTGTTCCTGAATCCATGTATTCATATCCTTTATACATTAATGTGTTCACAAGGTGGTGAACCTCTCTCCATCCTCGCTTTTGAATGTCTGAGCCTTTTCAGGATGCTCCTTTCATAGCCTGTTTAGCTTGATGTTGTATATCAGCACCTAAGCCATCAGCAGGTCCTGCACAGTTGACCTTGTGTTCCTCCCATAGCTTTATCAGTCTCTCTCTGACACTTCATTGTGATGGCAAATGACCGCACTGTCAAAACTCACAGCAACAGGTAGTCCTGGAACCTCCACTCTCATTTGTTACCCTGTCACTTGAATCACGACATGGAGTAACATAGGGGAGTGCTCAAATCACAGCTGAGATTCATGCCATGTTTCCATCACTCCAATCTTAATTACAAGAAGCCAAGTTGGAAAAACAATTCACTCCAGCCTCCAAGCTGTATTGACTGGTAAAGCAACAGTCACTGGCAGTCACATCTAAATAAACATTAACACTGAAACAACTGATTTAGCTCATTTCAAAGGAGCTATGCACAGTTTGTTTGGATCTGGTTTCACTTGCTGACATGATGCTGCAAATATGTAACACATCAAAAGCAGCCATTCAGCCATTTAAGTGACATGACTCCAAAGCCAGTAGTAGTGTAACCATCTAGGAATAAGGAGTGAACACTTCCATGTCAGTCATGGCAGCTTTTCCTGTTCTTCTCACTCTGCTGACATGTTGTGAATGCAGCATAAGTAAGTGCTAACCATGCTGTCAGCCCACAGCTGGTTCTGGTTCTGAGTCAAAGAACAGCAATCTCAGACAAAGGTTCGTCCCACCTGGTGAACAGTAATGTGGGGAGAGCAGTCAATTCAAAAGATATTATAATTTTTTCTTTTTGGTAATTTTTTGCAGAAGACAAAAGAAACCTCAGTCATCTGCATGCTGAATACTCAATTTTAGTTTGACTACGAGGTTTTATGAAGAAGTGTTTGACCTGCCACTTTGCCTTTGATTTACCTGTTTTTGTGATTATCAGACCTCATTCAATTCTCAATTCATATATTGCTTTTTTGCTTTTATCTTAACCTTTTCCTTAAATTTCTAGTTCTTTCACCCTTGCCTTCCCCCCCTTTCATTTTCTTTCTGTAGTCCTCCTTCACCGTTGCATTGGCTCCCCTCTGCTGCTTCACAGCTTTCTCTCCCCTCGGATCTCTCCCTTTCTTTTGATTGACCACCATTTCAATAGCAGTGGCCAAGGTTATTTGGCAGCCGCCACAGAGCACATTTGTTTTTCCCTCTCTGCAACTGAAGAAGACACTCTGCTATTCTAATGGACTCCAGAAGAGAGAGTCCTTTGAATTGGTTTAAAAAGAAGGCCAGCAGAGTCCCTCTTTCTCTCTTTCCTCTCTCCTTCTCTGCCTTTGTAGACACTGACAAAGGAGTCTCTCTGTGTTTGCCATGGGACCAGATGTACCCAGGCAGTAGACAGGATGCTAACCCCTGGAAGCCCTTATGTTCCTCCTGCTATAGGACATTAAAGCTACACTCGGCAGCTTTGCATATTGGCAGCTCCAAATGGCAGTGAGAGGTGACAAAAAGCTGATCCTCAGTAAACACAGAGCATGTAAGGTGATGTCACTAAATAACACTTCACTGGATCATGCTTTCCAGAAAGGTTTGGCTGTGATACATGACAATAAAGGAAACCAAAAGAATGAAAGAGGCAAAGATTTGATGTTGCTGATTCCAAGCTAAATGACAAAATAGGTCCTAATCTTCATCTGATCAGACAGCCCCAAAACCATGACAAATGACCGCACTAAACATTTCATATGACTGTTTGCTGATGCGCCACAGCTGTCGTTTCTTTTCCTGTGAGGACAGCCGTGTTGAGACCTGCTTTCTGTCCACAAGTGGCTCACGCACTGCTGCATGTGGAGAAATGTCCATACCAAAGACTGTTTGTACTGTTTATGGTCCTGTATTCCCAGAAAGTCCTCCAAATTAAATGAAAAAATATGCTGTTTGTCCATGCTGTCTAGAATGACACATTGATGTGTTTTTCTGATCTGACGCCTGACCCCTATCAGCAGAACAATGTCATTTGTGAGACCTGTTTTATGTTGTCTGCTTCATGATGTGACACTCTGGTTAAAGTTCAATTCAGTTTAAGCACAAAAAACACAAAAGATTTCAGTTTCAGTGGAAATACTTTGTCGGTGTGTTTGTTCAGGAAACATTGTGGTTTTGGGGAAAATGAGTTTGCTGAGGTAAGGGAACCTTGTAATAAAATAGTAACAAAACACAAAAAAATACAGTGTTGAATTTAAGCTGGAAACAAGCATCAGTCTCCCGTGTCAAACTCTGATTTGTTGACCCATCCACCGACCTCGACCTCCTCCTTATGCAGACTTTGTTGATCCATAACCTCACCTGACTTCCTCCTTTGCTCCAGTCATAAAATCACAATGGCCACCAGAGGGCTTTGTCACATGAACATAACATACGTCAAACTCGGTAGATCTGATTCTGATGGTCTCTATGTTCCAAACTCAAATGTAAATTGACTGAACCTCAAATACTGCAATTCATGTCAGCCACACCTGGTGGGTTTTAGGCCTATATGATGCATGGACGGAGAGGCATGAGACAAACTCAACAGCAAAGTCTGTTTCCAAGTATAAACTGGGTTAATACTTTATTAGCTCAACCTGTATAATGTGAAGCAACCCAATACAAAATCCCTTTAAAACATCCTACTCCTCCTACTTGTGTGACAAAGAAGAGTTGAGTCAGCTGCATCGAGGCTGTGTTTTGCAGTGTGGTTGTTTTGATAATTTGTCCACTGTGTTCTTAAACACAGAAGAACAGAACAGAGACACCTTATTAGTAAGAAGGTGAACCAACACCTCTCCAACAGAGAGCTGATCAACAGACAGAACCAGTGCAGGGCTGTTGTACAGTAGTGGACTGCATCACTTCACAGGTGTACTTAAACTCACTGAGAAGGTCACTGAAGACAATGCACAGATCTCGTCATAAACCGCTGTAAGGGTGACAGACAGTGTCCGTGCTTCAGAAGAACATCAAGCTCTTGATACTCTTTAGAGGTATTATATTTTCATGCACTGTGTTCAACAAACCAAATGCCACTCAGCTGAAAAACAGCTGAAACCAAAAACTGTCAAACAAGAAACAAGAAAACATGGATTGTTTCATTGCTCTCTATGAAAAGGGGAGAGTTCTTGTTTCTCTGTGTATTATTCCCCACCACATGGTCAAGGACAGGAAAGAGCACAGAGCCTCATGTATTGAAAATACGACCATTTCCTGAATGCTCTACAGATCGTGGACCTGAGACTCTGTCGCAGTGGTAGAAATATACACAGTCTAATTAGCACCCTCATACATCTCACTCCTTTCATAATTCTGCATTGCTTGAAACGATTCATATAACCCACTCAAGGCACATAATCACTGGTAATTGCTAAATGAGTCATGCAGAGATAAAAGACATGGAATAATCCCACTTTTTAAGGCATCATCGTTTGTCCCATTAAGAATCACTTTCTTCCTCACTTCTCACATGCAGTATAATCCAGCTCAGTGTTAAAGGCTTGACTCCTGACACCGGCTCACAGTGCAGCCCCGTATCCCCGCTGCCTGATGCACACAATAGAAAACAATCCAGAGTTGGATTGAAGTCATGCAGGGGTCAGCGGCTCCCTCGTGAGAGGAGTGTGAATGTTTCCTCTGATGGGCTGCCTCTCTGGCCAACATGGGAGCAGAAAATGATGATGGGTCTGCATGTAATAGAGATACAGCAGCACTGAGACACTGCTGTGGAGGTTTGTTTCTAATGACTTAATTTGTTGACAGTGTTGAATCTGAGCTTTTCTCTGAACATTAATCAACAGACATAATGGTTATTTGTTTGTATGTGGGCAATGTTCTTTGAGGCATATTGAAGTTAATCAAACAGCAGCACACCAAAGGCTAATTTTCACCTTACCTTCATTTTTCCAGAATGTAATGAGGAAACAGGGTTGGGTCTTGTCTTCAGACCAGTGAAGTCTGAATTTACTGTTACATAATTGTTTGTGTGTCATTTCATGTCATCAATTTTGCCCTCATCAATTTAACAAAATATAGTGTAAGAGTGGGGTTCACATAATTTGGTAAGGCAGCAAAGGTGCACACTGTAATTGGATGGCTGTAGTTGATCAAGTGTGTTGGTTATATTGGCAACTGAATCTGGGTTTATGTTGTAAACATCCAATCGTGAATAACAACTCTTTTCTTCTCCATCAGGCTATAAACCACAAACTGTGTGTGTGACTCAGTGACCTTTATGTTGAAGAAGCGCCCCACAGTGGCTCACACCGGTTTCAGATCACCGTTGGGTCACAGGATTTTTGCAGTTGAAGTTCTGATGCAGTGGTTTTGAACATCACTGCTTCAGAACACTGAAACAGGCCTTGGAACTCAGTGTCAGATGTAATATCACAGAGCTCTTAAACAATTTTCTGCTTTGTTTTTCTGACTGCTGACTCTCTAATGATTTCAGAACTGCTAGCTCACATCCTGATCCTGATTTACTTGCATCTTTCATAATCTTTATTAAAGATGAACAAAATTCCATTTTATCCACAGTAATTCAAAAATGACTGGAATGCACTCATCTAGCTGTCTATGAGTCTATTCATGTGTACAGATGGATGGTTTATACATTTCTATTCTACATGGGTGTCACTAGGCTCATGTAGTGTATACATGTTTGTGAAGCGGCCCTTCATATTAGTGTTTTAATATGGAAAGTAGCAAATACTGTATTTTCTGCCACTCGTCCCACAGTGATAGAACATTACACTGCAGTTTCAGAAGGTGGTGGGGGCTGGTTGAGGATGCTGCCTGCATCTCCTGTTGCTCTTTTCTCTTGCATCCAACAACAAGCTCATTAAACTGCAAGCTAACTGACATTTCACCCTAACTTCTCCCTCTCTCTCTTGTTTTCACATCATTAAGTGGCACTGTCAGGCTCAAAGGTAGCCGGGCAAACTCTTTGAGAGAAATGGCTCGCCTGGCAAGCGGGCGTTTTGATGAGCTTGTCACTCCCTCACCCCAAACATGCCTCATTAGTAGTTCAGTCGAAACACCTATATGCACCCCCTCCACCCGCCTCCTCCCTCCTATTCCACACACACACATGCAAACAGTTTCTTTTCTTTTGGTCTCTCCCTCCATCTCCCTCTCTGGCCCCCCTCCTGTTTTTCAGCACTAATTAGCTGGCTTCTCCCTCTTCTGTGCTTCCCCAGTCACATCTCAAAGGGAGACGGATATGATTTTTCTTTAACCCAAAGGCCAACTTAATCAGCTGAATTAATGACTTTATTACCCGTTAGGCTCCAGGCCATGCAACACATTTCTCTCCAATGCCCAACGCTCCTCTCTCTATCTCTCTTGCACTCCTTCTTTTACCCCCTGCAGGAATTTTTACATTTCAAAAATAGAAATAGACAAGAGAAAGAAAGGCGCAGAGACCAGGCGATGGGTGGCAGAAAGATATTATGAGAAATGTAATAATTGAACAGAAATGGAGTTACAGGTACACCCTAATGACTACTTTAACAATTAGCTTCAAGTCATTTATGTATAAGCAGTGTCTGTGTGGGTGTCTCCAGAAAAAGAAAAAGGTATACTTAATTAAATTGTCTTTCTTTAATAATCATGTACTCATCATATCTGGAGGTAAAAAAAGGAATATGTGGTTCATTCAATTTTTGTTACATCAGTAACATCCATTCTTCCATTTAAATACAGTGTGTTTAACCAATTACGAATTGTGTCTGTCAAAGATGGCAAATGGCAACACACACACACACACACACGCATGCACGCACGCACGCACGCATGCACACACACACACACACACACACAAAGTAACCACAATGAAAATCACTGCGCAGCTCAATGTCTAAACACTCCTTTTTAATGGTTAAAATACGGTAATGAGTTGATACATCAGTGTCTGTCAGTAGATATATTACCACAATTGAAAAACACCACTGATAAGGAGATGTGCCATTAGTCTTCTCATTTACTTGACAAACTCTAACAGAGCCCAAGGTCTATACATCGAATTAGGTTCATCCAGTGACAACAAAATAATGAGGTGGTTCTGCAACTGTAGGAGACAGGCCGTAAGAAGTCGCTTCCTATTGCTGCGACCACAGAAACCAGCTGCCTCTGTGTATGGAGACAAGGCTTCTGTCTGCATCACTACCATGTATAAGGACAAGAGGTCAGCAGTGATTAGCAGGCAGAGTGATGCTATACATTTGTATTTTATGTATGCACACACACACACACACACACACACACACATATATATATAAACATTAAAGACAAAGTACAGCTGAGGCTGATGGGAATATCAAATTTGCAGGTATTTGGTCATAAAACTTAAGTCAAGACGATTCATCAACTGAGTACAATGAATGTCTGCACAAAATTTCACCTAAAGGACACTATATTTATTTATTTATTTTTACATTTCCTAATTGCCTTGAGGTTTCCTGTTAATATGCACTACGTGCAAGGAAAATAAACACAAAGCCTCTTTTAGTTTAGATGTCTTGAGTTCATAAACGTGTTGATATTCAGAGTGAATTTTGTGCATTTTAAATTCCTGACCTCCTGGCTACACTCCTGACCAAAAGCTTTCTATTATTTAAAAAAAAAAGGCAGGTGACTGCAGCTTGAAGCTCTCTGTTCTGTGTACATGCATCATGAGGACCCCCCCTTCATTTAATAGATTTGCATGCATGTACAAATGACTGTAATTACACACATGCATCTGTGGTGGGTATTTGGGAAATGACCACTAAACATTTGCTACATGCATTTGATATTCCTCAAAAATCAGTGATTTACAGCATTACTGTTTGTTGTGCTTTAGTTGGTTGAAATCTCAGCACATCTCAGTCCTCTTTTCTCAACGCACTGAACAATTACTGTGTCGAACATTTGTTCAGAACATGTACCAAATGGCCTTGGCATTGTCACCTTACAGCAATGCTTTGAAACATGCTGGTGGCAACTGGCTGTCCTTGCAAAATGAAGGTCATACATACCGTTATTTATCTTTTATGTGTGTTTAGCCAGGAAAACGCTTCACTGAAGAGTGTCCTGACCAATACAGGCGGCATGAGTATAGAAAATAAGACTAAGGTCATCGTGTCCTGGATCACACAAATGGCTGTCAGAGCCTCTACAGCCTGATGTGACTTCTTCCAACTCCTTCAACCTGTTTTTGGAAAACACCTTACATGACAAGCTTGTGTTTATTAATTGCTAAGTTGTGGCAATAGTGGAAGTATGAAAGCAGCATCCTCAAGGAATTTTTGGACAACAGAGAAAAGGTGCAAAAAGAGGCATCTCAAGCATTTACTCTGCAGTACGAAGAGCTGCATGAATCACACACAGCAATTTTGCTAAAACTTCAGTGGGGCTCCAGAGATGTTTCTCTAATTCATATTTTCAACTCATTAAAAGTATTTCAGAATTATTTTTCTTGGCATTGAATGTTTCTCAATGAACAACAAAAATGTGTCTTTGGCTGTGAGGCATAATAAATAAACATGCCACAGTAATATGCTGAAGATGGCTGCAAGCTACAATATTGTCTCCCAATCAACACCAATATAACAACTGATGATGCAGTTATTCACAGTACTTGTGAACTGAAGGTGAATTGTCCATGGGTAGAAAATACTCATTAGCAGCATATGCCACCTCAGAAGAGGAAGATGATTCTATGTGTGAAACATAAAGTGTATGCATGATAACTCAAACTCAGTTGGAACATAATTTACACCTGCAAGTTGAGACCATATATATCTAGTATATTACCATTGCTAATAAACAAAATAGCCATTTAGACTTTTTAGTAATTTTACATTTTCAATTCAGTTTTGTTCATGATGGAAATGAACCTTTTCTTTATAATCACACATGTGGCTAGGTACTAATGGTTGCACTAACACACACAGCAACAGTTTTCACAGAAATGTTTAATTTGAAAGTCTCACCTGAATGCACACACTACATGCCAGCAGCAGTGTTGAGATGCAAGGTGTGAGTGACGGTTTAGTTACACTCGGTTTTGCTAGAAATCAGCATCCCCTCTTCTCTCTTCCTGTTTTATACAGTAGCTCCTGTCCCTCAGGACCTATTAGTCAATTACACCTGAGCGCTGCTGTTTAATATGGGCTGAAAACATACCTGAGTTCCCAGCATCAAACACTTCCTTTGCTTTCCTGTGCTATACAGTAATGAGTGGAGTGGAGGTGTGCGTGTGTGTGTGTCATTCAGGAAAAGGGAGGAATTATTCATTAGCTCTCTATTTCGCTCTTTCAGCCTCCCTCCTGATCCTCATGTTCAACAACTCTGGGGCAAATGCAGAATTGCAAATTAGCTCCCGGAAAAATCGAATTAATTGGCCATCCTCGCAGGCTTCTTGTCAAAGTTTGGGCTCATGTGTCAACGCTTCCCCCAGAACTCCAAATAGCACTGCGCAATATGGCACAGAGCAGAAAAAACAAAGAAGCAGAGCAAAGCACTCCATAAAAACAAAACTACCCACTGCGTGTCAATTAATGGAGCACTTCAATCAAGGCAAAACTTTCCGAGTTGACTTCTGCTAACCGCACAATAACTCACTCAACCAGGCAGCTGTCACTTCGCCGTCTCTGCAATTTCACAATCAGTCAGTCTCACATTAGAAGTCAACATTCGCCTGTGGGTCTTCAGCGGCCCTCGAGCCTGAGTAACGGCTTTACTGTGGCTTCTCCTGCTGCACCAACAGTGAAAAAATATGTAAGATTGTGCAACATAAATGAAATTAAATTAATGATTTTAGCTTCAGTTATCGTGAAGATTTTGCCAATTATTTGGCCTCTTTTGCATTACATGCTTGAAACATCTCTATTGATGACCCCTGATTTGCTCATGCTGTCAGGCAGTGAGTGCTGGAGTGGACCAGTGAGGTGACCACAGTCACGTTATCCAATCTGTATCTGAAGATGCTCTTAAGAGCCGTGAGCGTACACGGCTGCTGGATTGCAACTAACAGGCCAGAATGAAACAGAGAGCTGCATCCAGTGAGCCAACATTTGTCTTAATATGCCATCTAGTGCTGTGTTATTGTATTACAAATGAATATACGGGTGTACCTCCTGATGGCTTTGGATCCGTTTTGAGGCACTTCATATTAGGTGTATTTTGTCTTCTTTTTGTATAGAAGTCAGTAAAACATCTAAGGTTTGATGTCTTGAATAACCTCAGACTGTGTGTTAGATACAGGACAGAAAGAGGAAAATGATGCAGTGAATGAGTCATCATGTTGTCTTGTATATATGTAGGCTTTCCTGTTAAGTCACACTCTACACATTACATAAAGTTAAAGCTTTCATTTCAGTTGTTATTCTTTCTAATTGCCTTTTGTATAATCTTGAGGAATGCCTGTACAGAGTCGTCTGATGAGAGTGAGCCACTGTTTGAATTAATTTGATAACGCAACAATGATTAAAATTCAGTGATGGACATATACGTTGTTGTGATGCTGTGATAAACCTTCTGCAGGATGTAGGACATGAAATGATACAGATGATTTTATTCTGTGTGCTATGTGAGATTTGAAAACCAAAATGTTATGAGCTTTGTCATTTGGATGTGAGAACTGAGCCACAGCTATTGTAATCTGTGCTACATTTTAAGAGGTATTACAGCAAGCAATTACAGTTAATGCCATTTAAAAACATGCTTTAAAATGAATGTACAGGAAATTGTGTTCAATGAGGGCTCTACAAAGTACACGATAAGATGAACAAACTTCCATTTATTTACAAAAATATATAAATACAGTTCTGTACAAATGAGGGGTCGACTGGACTACAACATAAAAACCTGAGCATCACAGAGACAAACATGTCTGTGCACATGTCACTGAATACAACTACAACTGACTGAGTTCAGGCATCCTTGTGGCAGAGTAAACCCACAAATCTATAAGAAGCAGGCCTGAAGTGTCCTTGCATGAATGAAGATCTACAATATTGTCCGGGGTAAGTGTGCAACTCAGTTTTTGAGGACCATGTGTCCGCTGGTCAGAGCACAGAGCGGTATTTACATGCAAACATGAGCCACACCGCACATGCGTTCTCAGGATACGCAAACACCCGAACACGGACTGCAAGCCTCACGTGGTCACCACGGCAACACACTACCTCCTCACAGAACGGAGACCTGCAAGGAAGTGAGAAGAGACACAGAGCATGAAACATGAAGTACTGAAGGGGAGGACCTGTTTGCCTTAAAGCAATACTTTATTATCATTTATATCCTATTTTATTCATTTTATTGTACTTTATTATTATTTGTAATTCTTCTTAGTCGACTGAAAGTGATCTTTGTGCTAAGAACGGTTTAATTGAAGTGATATTTGACAATTCTTTCATGTATAAACCAACAAAGTTTGTTAAAGCAAGTCATTCTATTACGCTGAGATGGATCCCATACTCTGTTAGCGTTCAGAGGCTGCTGGTGCAAACCTTCCCTGACAGCCAAACAATATTAGCTGGAGCAACAAAGTCAGCGATCACTCAAAGTTAAAAAGCGAAGCTCTGAAAAAGCTCTCACTCACTTTACGTTTTTTTCAGATGGAGTCTTGGTGGTCGTCCTTCTTCACTGTTACACATTTTGCATTATGTTGAATGTGTTTAATGTTTATTACAAGACCTCAGTGTGTTCCATCAGCACACACACGCACACACAGTTAATTCATGTTTGAAGAAAGTAAACATCACAGTTTACTTTCTTAAAACATATGCTCAGTTTTCATCTCGGGAAACAGGATTCCCGGGAATTCCCATCCAAACACCCACAGCACCTACAAAAACACACATTTATCGGTCACTGTGGGGAGATTCTCCTCTCTCTTTCACTCTCTCCAGGGAGGTCAGAGGTCGGGCTCTGCTACACTACACTGCAGCTGGTGGGGACCTGCTGTCATAAGCCTGAGGTGGAGTGCAAATAAAATGTAACACAAATACAAAATGGCGGGTGGGTGTGCAGTTCTGCCTTGGGCTTCACGGGCTACAATCCAGAATTTGTAGAAATGCTCACACAGCCTCTCCGTTGCACCACTCCCACAATGGGGTCAATAATGAGTGAGGAAGTGAGGAACTTTTGAGCTTTGTGTGCTCTTGTCATGACTTGCAACCCTCTTAATCAGGCAAAACAAAGCTGAAGCTGCATTGAGTCTGGAGCACGCTGCCGCCACTGTACTCAAAGACTCAACATGGAGTTTAACCTTGAGCAACAGGTTGAGGGATTTTTAAAGCACGCCTTCACCATGCTGCCCACTAGCTCACCTGAGGCAGGTGGCAAAGGCTCTACGAGCATTGCGGTGCAGGAAGTGGATGGGGAAGCCTTTGAAGGTGTGTCCGTCAGGCACCGCCCTCCTCACCGCGTCCTGAAACTCCTCGTTGCCACAGGAAACGCCGGTGCAGCGCTCCAGCTCGTAGGCCGACAGTGCTGAGGACAGCAGGTAGGACAGATGGTCGTCCCACACTGTCGCCAGCTCCAGGTCCTGGAGGAGAGAGGAGAGCAACACAGAGCACTTTGCTCAGTCATCGCTACATTATGTATCAAGACACAACACCTGACCTGTGATTGGTCAGTGGCATTTGTGGCTCACTTCATCCAAATCACACACACAAAAAACACTCCCACACAGTGGTGTCATACAAGTGAGTAAATGCATACATTAAACCAATATATTGAAAATCTAAATAATAAATAGTTATTTTTACAGTCAGTCTGTTAAATGCAATTTAAAGAATACAGCATTATATCATGTTAAATATTCATCGATTTCACATATATATGTAACTGCCTAGCCCTGGTGTTTTGTCTTATAATGAAATTCTGAAACACAGATTATGATCTTAATCAATTTAATCTTTAATCTTTATTTTAAAATCTTTTTTTCAGAAATAGGATATTTGGGCAATTAGTCAAGTTTCCATCCAACTGTAGGGCAAATCCAAATTTACTGAAAAACTGTCAGAAGAAAATGCAAATCAATCCATGTTTCCATCCACTGTGCAGCTCCTGTCAAAGCTCAAACGATGGGAAACTGCGTGAAAAACATGATGGAAACATGCCATTTTTGTTTGTTTTATGTATTCATTTCAGGAAGCTTACAGTCTTCTCGTCCCTCCACACAGATCTGATGTTTTCATCTCTTCACTAAAGCTGTTCTATTACACTTTGTTGAATTCTATTTTTCACAATACACCAACTTTGCACGTATAAACAGGTGGACAGTCAGTTAACTCAAACTTTAAGGGAGGGTTATCTAGTCCAGCACTGTGTTTTACCTTCCTGTGTTCAGAGACCAGGTAGCGCATCTCCAGCTCCAGCTGGTTGCTGGCAGCAGCAGGATCCAGAGATGGGGCACAGAGTGGAGGTAGAGGGGCCAGAGAGGTGGTGGAGCCTGGAGCACAAACAGACTTCAGAGCCTCCTCACTCATCGCCTTCCACCGCGACTGATTCTGAAGGGGGGGGGGGGGAGGCATTTAACTGATGATACTTTTTCTGTTCACACAGTAGAACCAATGGAGTGCAGCCACTGGGGGTTTGCTGCCTTGCTTTAGGGTAACGTGACAGGACAGGAGCTGCTGATGAATGGAACTGTTGCAGATTCAATTTCCTTTCCCACAAACCAGCCCCTGGTCTGATAAGTGAAACTGGCAACCATCCAGTCACAAGCTCGCTGCTGCAGGCTCCCTCTGCCCTCTGCCTGACTTAAAATCAACACTGTCTACTGCATTAGATCTTCTCTGGACAATTTAATATGCAGCGGAAATGAAGATTTTCATATTGAAAGTCATCTCACCAAACCCTGACCCCGAGCAGTAAAAGCAATACCTGCCAACAAAACAAATGTGAACAATTTCAGTGGCACATTTTCACCACTAAAGGGTCTCAATAATTAATAAATATGAGTGAAAAATAAAAACCGGGATGAAAGTTCCACCTCAACCTATCCAGTGATGGAGATAGGGGACGCTGTCTCTTACCTGGAAGTCAAAGACACAGAGCTCCACAGCATCAGAGGGCTGGCAGTTGGCCAGGAAGGTGTGGTGGTTGAAGACACAACCCACAGTCCGGTAGGGGGAGGAGGGTTTGGGCTGGGGGGCCAGTGGTGGTGCATCAGGGTCTATGGCCCGGTGCAGGTATCTGAACATACATATGAGACACTGAGGATAAACAGCGTCATTACAAACATTCTGACAAAACTGTTAGCAAATTGTCTTGGTACAACGCAGACAGAAACATTTCAGAAAACACAGAAAACAAGATCCATGACCGCTTGCTTACACAGAGACCTAGTTTCTCTCCCTGACCTCGTGCAAAAGACAAAAGATATGAAATCAAGTCTATCTCCATTGCAAGATCAGTGAGTTATGGACAAAACAATAATTGATGGGCAAAAATCCCACAACTGGATAACCACCAAAATGTAATCAATTGTTCCCTGGCCCAGAGCCTGGCCACCAAATGCCGTCATGGGAGTCTTCACATACAAAGACAAAACATGCAGGGTAGTTCCAATTACTCCTACAATGTTTGGTTTTAGCAGTTACAGGAAAACTCAAAATGTTCAACAATGGAGGAGCATTTAGAAGTTTTGCTTTTAAAATGTATTAAACGTCCTTTGTTTACAGTTTCTCCTTCTTTAATGTTAACGGTGTGCAACTCGTAAATATGAATAGTGTGCTGCATTTCCTCATATGTCCTAGCTGCTGGAATAACTCTGGCCGCAATGTTGTTAAAATTGGAGTTTGATGTCAGAGGGACGGGGGCGCAGTGAAAGCAGCTGTGTCACACCTGTGTGCTGTCACACTCTCCCAGAAGGTGACGCTCCCGTCAGTGCCGCGGGTCAGCACCCAGGTGTGGGCCGTTCCTTTGGCTTTGGTGCCCACACACACATATGCGTCCAGGCCAAAGCCCAGCAGGAGGCTGCACAGCAGGGTGGCGTGGTCCTCACAGTCCCCCTGAGGAGGACAGACAGTGGTGAGTTCAGGTCCTTTGTACAGTCGGAAATGTGGAAACTAGATCATCAACATCGTGTTTTTGTGGTTGGAGCACTCTAAACATTAATGACAGGCCAAACTTTTAATGTCAGCAGGACTTTTTTCCAGATCAACCTAGTTCTGACAGATTCTTTTAACCCCCAGTGTGACAGTGAAGAGGAGATCAGAGAAGATCATGGGATGTGGTTGAAAGCTCTTTGAGCTGAGATTATTTTGCTGCCTGTCATGTTTTCAAAGGTCAAGAATGAACTTCCATACTCAAATAAGCACATACTCTTTGTATTTCTTGGACATAATAAATGTATTCAAGTACTGACAACTCCAAATATTACATCTTTATTCACTAAATATTAGGATTTTACTTTCTGGACTATAAATATTCCCAAAATGTCACACCTGTATTCCCAAAATATTGCAACTTTTATCTTGAAATATAAATATTTTATCTCAAATATTACAAAAAATATTAGAACTTTTGTTTACAAATACTACAACAGAACTATATTCTTAAAATATTAAGACTTTATTGTCTCAATATTCCAACTTAAATATCAAATTATTAGGACTGAATTCCCAATATCAATGATAAAGTTTTATCTCTAAATATTAATCTTTAATTTCAATATTCACTTGCAACGCTGTGCATTTAAATTCAGCTTTGGCCGCTGTGATGTGTGTCAGCAGGCATCTTCATTTCCACCTTTACTGACACTCTCTCCTGGAATCTCTCTCAAAATTAGCCAAAATTGTTAAAAAGTGTGAAAAACAGTAAAGTTGTGAGGCCAGTTTGGAACAGATTCATCTCTTACACTGTGACTGCACGGAGTTCAAGCTTCACGTAATCTAATTTTCTCTTTTAGACAGATTTGAACAGATTTCCATCCTGTTACTTGTCTAATTCATCATGCCACTACTGTTTAAACAGAAATACAATATCCTGTTCTCACTGCGCTGTCAGCCTTTCTCAGAAGTCTTGAACACACACAAGCTAAGCCTGCTGGAGAGGAAATAAGCTCTGTAGTCATCAAATTGTCCATGACAGTAAGCAACTCTTATTTCACTTGTACAACTTTTCCGGTAAAGAGGCCTGGGTTGAGCCGGGGACTCATGCTACTGCTGCTGCGTGCTGGCTCGAGCTTCGGGCAAGTCAGAATGATAGATGTTACCCAGAAGTGCTAATATGGACGGCAGCATCGGAACAGGCTGGGGACTGATGAGGCTAAATTAATTTTCCCTGGAATGAAACTCATAAATCACAGCTGACAAGGGCCACTTTGTGAGAGTTGTGTTGTGTCTGTCTTGCCAGCCGCTCACAGAGGAGAGGCAGGGAACATTTATCCTGCGGTACTCTGGGAAATTCCCCGCTATCTAGCCGAGAGATGAGAATGCAGCAGTCAGTCGGACTCTGCACAATTCCTTCTCAGAAATGACACAATCTGCCGTGCTGAGAAAAGGAGGAAACAGAAACGGAAACGCAGAGGAAGAAAGTTTCAGTGATTTTTTTCTGACTGACGGAACAAAACTGAACAACAAGAATTTGTGACATTAATTCAAAACATACATTATGGTCAGACTGAGGTTACATGATGATGTGATCTGTTCAGGGGAGGATATAATTGCACTTGTCTTCCATTGATTTGATGCATTTTTTGTCAATTCGAGTCAACTGATAGCAAGTCTTTCACACGGATCTCTTTACTTCCCACCGTCTAAGTGGAATGAATTACAGGAGATTCTAAAACGTTGATGTCTTGTCCCACTGGCCTTTCACCTTCCAGTCTATTTGATGAAGTCTCTGATGCTGTTTGTGATTTTGTTGCCTGGTTATGTTTGTTGTATGTATTTGTGTCTTCTGGAAGATCTAGGGGTCTGGATAGGAGTCAAATGCTCTGCACCCTGTGTAATGACAACCATGTGGGAGACGGGTATCGCATTATGTTTGAATGGAAGAATGTAAACATAACAGGAAACACAACTTGCCAAAGTATTATTCAAACCATCCATCTGTGTTTGAAGAGATTTTGTTCTTAAATTAGGTTCCTTGTCAAAGAATATTCAAACTTTGATTAAGCCACGCATTTTGTAATTCTTTTCATTGCCAGGTGCCATTATTTTGTCATAATGGACGCATTTTGTATATTTTGTTTGTCCTCCGCATCATGTAACCATGGCTTTGAATCAACTCATCTGAATCTGAATGTGAGGAGGTTTCATCAGACTGCAGTGCAGCTCCAAAGCACTCCAAGAATAGGCCTCAGTGTTATGTTGGAAAAATGTCCTCGTCATATGCAGAGGTTATGGCCTTGGTGGCCTGAGATCAGTGTAGACATCCCCAGGCTGGATTGTATTTCCTCTCTTTGATCAGAGGACGGCATTGGAGTAGATGTGATGTGGATGGAAATCTATGATCTGATGTAAGTGACGGGAAAGATAAGGAGCAGTAAAGAGACTGCAGAAAATGTTTTCTTAACCCACTTTTCAGTTTTGTTTATCTCCAGTAAATGGTTGCAGGTCTAAACTTCATCTGGTGCTCTTGTTGAAAAAGAAGTATTGTCCTTTCCAGACAGCAGCATGGGCTTTGGATGATCGTTTGAGGAGGTCTGAGAGCACCTTTTGGAGTGTGCAGCTGCTGGTTTTCAAATGAAGCACAGTTTGTGTCACCTTTTCTCAAAACACGACTCTTATTTCGAACAATTCATCAAAACAATTGAGATAATCTGTAATAAAAATATGGAGGATGGTTTCCCTTTTGATAATCACTGACTAGAAACTTTGCCTTAATAATATTACCATCTCCAGACAGATTTACTCATCAGCCCTGTCAGATATGTCCAAACTGTTTATACAGTCTGACAGAGCAGGGGAAAAGTTATACTAATAATGACACGAAGACGGTCCTATTAAAGAGAGGCCAAATTGAGAGTTTGGACGACTGCCTCGCACTTACTCAAAGACAATACGTCACAAACAAGATACTAAATCACAAAATGTAATAGGATAGCTGACACATCCTGAAAAATGAAAGATGTCTCATCCTGAGATCTATGGAATTTATATTGAAAGTGTAAATATGGAGTGAGAGACACTTTGTGACCTTACGACTTCTTTCCCCTTAGAAGAACTAATGAAACACCGATCACCTGACAGGACCTTTGGTGTGAAAGGCTATAAATCTGCTATTGTCTCTGTCTGGGACAAGAAGCACCTCGCAGTACAGTAAGTGCACTGTCATCTGAAAAATGAGTCCATCCCTGCTGTGGATGCCAAGAAGCCAGCCACTTCTCCCTTACCTTCCCTCTACACAGGAAAGCCATTAATGTGCACCACTGCTCCTGCTTGCCTCCTCCTCCTCCCACCACCGGGGCCTTCTCATGGGCCAGCAGGCTGACGAAGCGGGCCGCCTGTCGAGGGCTCTCCAGCAGGCGGCCCGCCCGTAGGACATGGACGTAGGAACACACTGGCCTGTTGACGCCGTTCTCATCCTGCAGAGAGACACAGCCAGAGGTCGTGGAACAGCTTGGAGCCAGATATGAAGATGAAGAGGTCAGGATCCAATAATCCTCCCGCGAAACAACTAACAAATGAAACCAGTGTATGAGTCGCAAACAGCAAATTACATTGTTCTGAGGAACTCCCTGCTCAGTGTCTGCGTACATATGCTACCCATAAACCTGCCACTCACCCCTCAGGTCTATTGTGGGTAAAAATGAGTACAGAAACTGCTTGGTTAAAATAGATTTAGGAATAAATGCCCTTAAAACGAAGCAACATGATGTCCCATAAAGGTTTCATGTTTTCCCCACAACACGTGAACACAGACGAACCTGCGCAAAGATCTTCACCATTTTGGACTGGTGTGACGGACGTATCTCAAGGAACTCCCTCCACCACTGTTTAGCATAAACCAAGAAGAGTCTCTCTTTCTCGGCCGTCCTCTGCCTCTCCAGTGATTGCTGAATGAGAAACACAATGACATCGCTTATTAAATGTAGAATATAGAGCTTTGATGTTTCTATTACACTGCCGCTTTTACAATCAACTCGGACTGAGTCTGAACAGCATTAATGGGATTCGGCTGTAATGATTCACAGTTGGTTCACAGCGTTGCTCTAGTCATGAATAACCAAGCAGATGAATAAACAGAGGGATAAACAGACAGAGGGATAAAGAGACTCCAGTGTGCTGACCTGTGTGCTGATGATGTCAGTGCTCAGAGTTTCTGTGAGAGGAGGGTAGAGCTCCAGACTGACAGTCAAAACACCAGCTGGGACTTTACATTCACTTCCTGGTGAACACACATACACACAAACACACACACGTGTCACTGAAAGCTGTTGCCACACCTCTTAGAACTGGGAAGAGACAGGAAAACTGCAGACGTTTTTCAAAAACCTTACATTTCATATGCTTGCTAATTTACTTTGAGCACACAGAAATAGGTTTAGATTTTACAGCAGGGGTTTCCAGAGCCCCTCCATGAAGTCACACGATTGTTAATGGGACAGGAAAAAAGGAAAATGATTGTTTGTCAGCTCAAATTTAGAACTTATTTCTTGTACATACCACAGAATTCTGCATCTTCTGGCCTCTAACATATCCATTACTCAAATGAAGAAATGTCAGAGGTTTAGAGAGCAAAAAAGGGGTCACCAGAAAGAAATGTTGGGAATCAATTGTGGGGAAAAATTCATTCTGGTTGCAAAAAACAAAGCTTTCAGTGTCGCCGGGATGATCAGCTACAAAGAGAATGTTTAGAGAAACAGCATCAACAGTAAATTTCTTATTGTATGATAATTTGAGAGCTATTTTTAGGGGCAGAACCCTGTTGTGTTGTGTGCAGGTGTATTATTATCATTATTATTATCACTGGTTGTCTTATGCCGTGGCTCAAATTACCGTGAGAAGGAATGAGCCAGAAATATGAAAATCAACCCAATAACTAGAAATTATGCACAAGTTCTTCCCAAGAAATATGAGGGCAGATGGTGGCGCTGTAATTAAGGCTCAGAAATACAATTTTTCAATGTGCTCTATAAAAAGGCCTCTTGGACCATACCTATCTGCCATCTTGGATTTTTTTTTTTTGCCATTTTGAATAAAATAAAACAGTTATGTGAATAGACTTGGATGGATTTTTGGATTTTGACTGTATCTACAACCAAATGATACACTGTGATGTGTGTCAGTCAGCAAGTGTTGGTTAGACAGTATGTGTGGGGTGCTGACGTGAAACTGTAGCGGGCAAACTGTACGACAAATGCTGATGCTTCAGGTCCAAATTTACTGAAACAGCAGTAGGAGCTTCAGTCCAAAACTAGCAAGCTAACAAGCTAAGGGCCATACAGCTTCTAGTCATAAACAACAACTTCGTATGCACCCAACACCTGAGCAGCTGGCTGAACTGATGCATTCTGGGATGTATTTGGTGACATAAAAATGCTTTGTGTCTATTTATCCCTCACAATGAATCTGGATTCATTCCTTAAACTGATTCCATCAAACCACGAGACCAGACACTTTCTGCAAAGCTGCATTCTTAATCAGTCAACCTGTCTTTCATCAGATAATGATAAGAAAATCTTTTGCGAGATAAGTTTGACTAAAACAACAAAAAATGATTGGTTTTAGCCGAGACTGACTGAAATATTCAATATAATCTGATGACTACAAAACACTGAAATGTCAACAGTTACTTATTCTTTGAGCAAGATAAGACAAAAATGGCCAAACTTTTAGTCAACTAAAACTTGAGAAAACAAAACAAGAATAAAATAAACAGGATGGAGCAGACTGAATATGATAACAGCTTAAATGAACATTTGCCACGGGACTATGAACTAAATTAAAAAAATTGCTGGAAAAATTAAAGAAGCACTTTGAGCCTGACCCACAGAGGCTGCAGCCAATACCAAAAACATGTACCTTTGAAACCCAAAGGACACAATTTCACCAATTTAGGTGTTCATTCATGCTCTAGAGGCAAGTGTTAAGAAAAAACTGAGCAGCCATGTTGATTGGTGATGACTGGCTTTGAGAGTGTACTCACTGAAAAGCTGCAGGCTTTGTTGTAATGAAATGAGTGTGTGACATGCCACGTATGGTGACTTCTTCTGATTGGATTATTATAAAAAACTTCTTAAATTGTGTTTTTGGAAGGGAACCTTTTTTGGCAAATTTTACTCATGTTGATAATGTTTTCTGACTAATGTTGTTTTCCCACTGTAACAATATTTTTTTGGTGCCTTAAATGTCAGCGTGGGAACTTTTTGGGCAAGACACAATAACCTACCCTTCTATGAAAACAATTTCTTCACTCTCAGCCTGAGACATGTTACTCTTTGAAAAATAAAGACATTAATCATTCAGGAAACAACATCACTCTTGCATTCACTGCAGCAGAATCACCCTTCCTCACCAACTCCCATCAGCTCCACAGCAAAGCAGGTCTTTCCAGTGGGCGAGCTGAGGACTGTCCTCCAGTCCAGGAAGTAGGACGAGACCAGTGTCGTCTCACTGGAGGTGTCTGTCCTGATCAGCACCAACTGAACGGGGTCACACATAGAAAGCATGGTGGTCGCATCCAACATTTTACCGCCCTCTCCTGCAGCACCAAAGTTAATAACAAAATGACAAACTCAGTACTGATAATATATTAAGCAACATGTAGCAACAGCATAAAAACCGCTGGCCCTGACTAACACCAGCAGTGTTCATTTCCACGTACCTGTGCCATCTCTGTGGATCTCTAAGAGGAAGCCCTCCTTCAGGGCAGGTTCACAGGCGCAGGGCACTGGCTTAGAGCGAAACCTCTGGTTGCGGAAGTGCAGGTAGAGCGTAAATGTAGAACACACCTGACCAGGTAAAGGCTCTGGCTCCTGGAGGTGCTCCAGAAAGGCTTTACCACCAAGCACCTGGAGATACAGGTACCGCCTGGATGGGTCAATGTTGGCTGAGAGAGTGAAAAGAATGTCTTCACTTAACAAGGAGAAGCTGAGTGGAGGATGTTGGTTTATTTGGGTTTGTAAATAATATTTCTCACTTTTTTCCAGATGAGTAATGTTCTTGTCAACAAAGTGAGTAGCGGGCTTTGAAGGAGATCCCGTTTCTGCATCTGTGGTCACTTCCTACCAAAGCGGACCAACATGACAAGTAGCAAACAGCCGGTGATTGAAGTCATACTGTTCATACAATTGAGGAGATCTGCTGTCTGCATCTGGGTTCAAATTAGTATCTAAACACTGAAACTATTCAAGAAAGTTATTGACAGTCAGTTAGGAAGAGTCCATTTTCAGCACTGAATCAAGTGAGTTAAAGTCAGCCTAATCGTCAAGTATACAAATCTGAAAATTGCCTGCAAAGCTTTGGCTAACCTGGGTGAAGTGTAGGTCCTTCATCACATCATCGATGATGCCCCTGCGCTGCAGAGCACGCAGGAAATCGGCCTCAGACAGAGATGGATGTGCTGGACCTTGGTCATTCCTCACAGTCTCAGCCAGCACCTCTTGGATCTTCCCGTGGATATTTATCTGATCACCAGAGAAGACACAATAAACACGGCATTTGCATACACTTGACCCAAACAGGAGTCCCAGAGACATGTCTCGCAGCTCACCAATGCTCCAAATCTTGAAAATCTGAGAAAAGAGTTCCCCTTTAAAAAAGCAAGGGCCACTATATTAGAAAGACACTATGGTTTTAACAGAGTAGCAAACGAGTTTTTGTGAGACTAAATATTTCCCACTCATGTTGTCTGCTTATATCCATTCCATCAGAAACTTAAGTCTAAATATGCAGGATTAAAACAGAATATGCCTTTACTTCTTGCAAACAGAAAAAGTGCAATTTCATGGCCAGTGTCCAGGGGAACATTTCCCATGTGTGCACGTTTGAATGGCAGCTGACTAACTGGTTTCGCAGTTGTTGGCACCTGTTAAACCACATATCTTAAGAGTTACAGCATCTATACAAAGGGACACCGTTTAATAACACAAGCACGTATGTAAGTAGAAGCTACGTGGTCTGCTCACCTTCAGCAGATGGTTGTGAATAATCTGCTTCAACTCGGAAGCTTTCTCTGGAGGCAGAGACATCGCAGCTGATGATTTCTGGCCACTTTTGAGCGACAATAGCTACCTTCGTAGATAATATGACGCTTTCAATAACAATAAACAACTGTAGCCCTCTTGTTTACGCAATATTTATTCCATTTGTCGCCTGTAACAGAACCAGTCACTACAGTTTAAACTGTGGCGGAAAAGCAAGCGGGAACGCGGCCCCGCTGATGCCCGACGCCGGCCTGCGGGCGAAGTTGTTGTTTCACAATTCTGTCCAAGAACAAAATAACATTGGTAGAGCGGGACATCACTGACGAGATACTTCAGTTTAAGAGCCATCATTTTGGCTTCATTTAATTTTTGCTGAATAAATATTTACGATTTTGTCCAGGCATTAAATCGATTGACCTACACTCGTCACTGCCTGCGACACTAGTAAAGGACCCTTTTGTAGTACAAATTGTAGTTTCTATTTCTGTGCCTGTTGGATTTATTTATGTTACAGTTGTTTTAAAATCAGCCAGTTTTATATTCATTTACATTTTCGTCCTCTCATTTGCTTAATATATAATATTTATATGATTATTTTGTTTATAGAAATTAAAAACTGAGCATTGTTTCTTTTGGTAGACAGCTGAATACACAGCTTCCTCCTCCACAGACAAAATGAAATTACAACAGCAATCAATATGAGCAAGGCCTCTTCTTGAAATATTGAGTCAATTCCTGGAATCCACGGTGAGAGGCCTCCAGTCTGGCTGCATTGATTTAGCTCATGGTCAGAATGAAATTATAACTAGAACAGCACAGCAGTGCAGGGGTGGGGCGAGCTGTGGGCACACACTGAAGCTGCTTCACTGACACTACGCCGAAGAAGAAAAAACACAAGCACAGAGCAGGGTTTGGTTAAAAAAAATGAATGTTTTATTTTAAGAAGTATTTTGTGTTTTGTCTGTTTTTTTTGTTTTTTGTTTTTTTTTTTTTCAAAACACCATCAGTCATATTCTCACTGCAACCCAGCAGTGTACAAAACTCCCCTGAAATCTTATGTGGAAAACAAGAATGAATGGAATGTTATGGTCGAACGAATTTCTTCTGGGTTAAATGAGAACTGAGTAAAAGCCATGTCCAACAGAGGTAACCAGCCAATCAGCAACACATCATTTTATCTCAGGGGTCAGCACATGCTAATGACATTTGGCATGCAATCGACTCTTGATACACTTTACTGCATCACACCTCCAGTTACTACAAACGAGTCAATTCAGTGCTAGCATGTTACTCGTGGTATGTTGGAAACCACACCTCACATAAAGATGTCTGTCCCGATCATGCTAGGAAACCTTGGAGCACACTTTTTTTCCATTTAATTCACTTAAAAGGCACATTAAAAGCTATCGCAACCAGCAAACAAACAGGTAAAGACGTGCATGTTATCAATCTCTCCTAGCTGGGCTATAATTTAAAGATGCTCTGCTCCAACTGCTAAATTGCACTAATTATAGCTTTAGAGTGGTCCCAGTCAATTGAAAACCAATTTAGTGACACTATGGGTTCAAAATGCAAAGCCACTATGACTATCACTTAATAATGCAGGTGTCAGTTGTGTCAGAGATCCAACAGAAAATACATTCCACATAATGGGAGTACAGGGTTTCATGACTGAACAGCTTGTCTGGCTGTTACCTTCCAAAAACTGACAGTTTTGCTTTGGTTTCCTCAACAGTGGGATAACTGGAAAATACACACACGAACCCATCCAGTGGGTGAATAAACCTACCAAGCAATAAGGGACCTGACAGCTTGTATGATCCATGTGACAAACATGAAAAAATGTGCTCATAAAATAGAAAATAAAAAGGTTAACATTCTAGCAGAGTTTGAAACATCAGCAAGGCAGCTCCCTATGAAGTGTCCGGTCACACAAAAATATATATCTGGCCGTGTTGGGATGCCCTGCTAAATGTGAACGGAAGAACAAGTGGTGCTCTGGAAAACTTCTAAATGCATGCATGAAATGCAGATTTCATTCCAGAAAACCAAACCAAACAAAACAAATGCCACGGCTGACGTGTAGGCTCTGGAGTCTTCCTACGCAACACAAGACATTTTGAAATGTAAAATGTGTCCAAAGATGAACAACACACATCTGACCATTACAAAGAAAGAATGCAAAAACAAACTTCTCAGATTTTTTTTTCTTTTTTGCTTTGTACTGCAACTTTAGTACGCTTCTTTCAAAGCAATTTGCTATGATACAGTACATTCATCAACAGTGACAAGAAGGAAAGGAAATTAAATCATCGTGCTGGCACCAAGATCCTGAGATGTTACTATTTTTGTTAAGATCTTACATGAAAAATATACACACAATCATTTGATCTAGCGCTCCTGCATTTTGACCTTAAGAAATAAATACCATCAGTTATGCACATATTACCATCTAAATCTACTCAGAGGAGTACCTAACCCCAGGTACTGGTGCAAAATAGGAGTCAGTTTTAAATGACCCAGAGTGTTTCACTGGGAGTACATCCAGCACACCAGCAGGCCCACAGCCAAAGCTGCCCCAGCACCGACATTGAGCAGAATGGGCCTCCAGTACAGCCACTTCTCTCGTTTCCTCTCCGAGTCGGTCAGTCTCTGTTTCATCTGCTGGACCTTCTGTGAGGTGCTGGCAATCCTCTCCTCCCGGTGTCGCTTTCTGACACTGAAATAAGAGTCAGTTAAGGGCAAGTGGTTAGCAAACAACAGTGTGAAAATCCCATCAACCTCCCACACAGTGCCAGTGAAATGCCAGAGAATTAAAGAATTATTACAGAATAATGATGAACAAAACAGTGGGGAGGCGAAAGGGATAGAGATGACTTTCTTTGAGTTACCTAAACCTAATTTCAAGGTGACATTTTAGTGCGTTGATGGGAACAAAATGAAAAGACTGAGCTTGGGAAGCAAGTCATTTCACAAAGCAAAGGCAACATCTGAATTTTTCTACAACTGTGTCCTTTCTTCACAATGAGCAGTTACTTACTGCCCAGAGTTCTCTGCCATGTTGTGGTCTTGGCTGTCTGGCTCCGCTGCTAACAGGTGGTCTCCTGAGGCGGCCTGTGGCTCCAGGCAGGGTCCTAGCTGACCATTAGGCCTGCTGTCATTAAGGTGAGGTCTGGGTGGAGGAGGTGGAGGGGGCATATCTGGCTCCAAATCATCTCTGGACATCACTCTCTGCTTGTTCTGCTGTGGATGAAACACAAAGATGCAACAGTCAAGGGAAAGTTCAGATTTCTCCCAATTTGTGACAGAGACAAAGAAAGTTGACAAGCTGAGGAAATAGTTTAGACTTCCTACGATTGTCATTATCCCTACTCTTGTTAATGGTGATTCACTTGATGACCAAATTCACCTTTGTGTTTATACAGTTTTAGTTTACCAAGTACAAAAATACTAACTACTACTAAGTATAGAGCGTACATATAGAGTGTGAGTACTGTATTAACATAGACTTGAAAAAATATATGCAGATACTCCTCAACCAGGACACTGATGAGTCCTCAGCAGCACTGTGTCTGCTGGAAGCCTTCAGGTTTCTGGGATCCATGGGACGCACGACTTTGCACAATGCACAAATTTGTGTGGCTGAGTGAAATTTATTTTTGGATTATGTTGAGTGCTTCCATATTCTTTGAGGAGAACAGCTTTCAAATCTACTGTCTAGTTCACTTTTTTCTTTTTATTCTCTTTGTTGTCCAGAGAAGCTAGAAGCCAATAATGTTGTCAAGTAAAGGTAAAGGATGATGATGTGAGAGAAGCGTCGCCATGATAACTGAAGTGCACATGTGCTGCATTTTGACAAGAACTTCTGTGAAAGCCTTTGTCTAGTTTGGATCGGCCACCAATCCCAAATGTTCACGTGCAGAGTCAGGAAGCACACAGTCATTTTCCTTGTATGTGTTCACATACTGGCCAATAAAGCGGATTCTGATCAACATTTCGATGTCCAAAAATGTACTATGATGCTGCGAGACACAGTAATTCCAAAAAAAGGACAGAGGCACTGCTGCACTTCCAAGCTATCGGCATTACTTTCTGAGACCTGACACCTCGACATGCTCCTGATAAAGGTTTTTAAGTACAACCAAAGGCTTGAAACTTTCACACACATTGACTAAATTCACTAAATCTGTATTCTACAGAATCAGCTTGCAGACTTTGGCAGTCACCTGTTCAGTCTCAGATGTCAGAAGTTCACTGAGCTCATCAACAAGTTGAAAATCATCTCAACAGCCCAAACATGAGCCTGAGGCATTTTACAAGTACAGTCTCACCCTCCAGCCTTGTACCTGTGCTGCTGAGTTGTCTGTCAGGATGAGCTTAGCTCCCTCAATGACCGCCATATAGGAGAAGCGGAGCTGGTCGGGTGTCTGGATCAGACCCATGCGGTATTCCCTCATGTCTAGCAGCACCTTCTGTATGTCCACTGACGATGGGTTCTTCCTCCTGTCCATCTGCAACACAGATTGACATGTTCAGAAAATAATGCTTTCACTAAATACTGAAACTGTATGATAAAAAGTTCAGCTTCAGGTTTTCACAAAGTCCACAGGGATCATGATACCCGAGACCTGATCAGGACTAAATCCAAAGGTTCAGTGTGACTGGGTATGGCTCAGGTCCCGTTCAGTTTGGTAGGTCTGTGTAATCATGTGCAACAGAGGAGATCTGAGTGCATGTGCCATCTGCTATTATCTTGATGTCTACACATCTCGTATATAGTTCAGACAGTACTTGTTCTTAATTTTCATATGAGTCAGATCAAACTAGGAAGATATTATGCTGCTTTTTAGAGCAGCGTACTGGCAGCTTTGACTGTCTAAAGGGAACAAAGGTCTTAACTTCACATCAAGTTACATCAGTATTTACATAAAACAGTAATGAAACTGATTTCTCATATTTAATAGCCTCTTATAACTTGGCTTCGAATCTTTTTGTAGTATTTCTCGATTACATTAAATATTCATTACTAATAAATAAATAAAAACGAGAGCTGATAAAACATCTTTAGTTGTTATTAATAGTTTCAAACTGGAGAACTCAGATAATCAGGACTGTGTGTGGAGTTTGTTGCATAATTCTGGTGCGCAAAAGTACATGACATCACCTTTTTCCAAGGAAACCCCGCCCACTTCAAAACCATAAACTGGCTACAGAGAAATACAGAAATCTCTAATGTGAGATAAGACAAAGTGTCATCACTTTGCTAGAGATAAGTGTGTTCATTCTGGATTCCACCACTCATAGCTAGAAGCTGATTGACTTGCGCCTTGCTTCTGCTAAAGTGGTTTCAGATCAGGGCTCTTTTTCAGGGACCCCTTTCCCAATGAGATAAAAATTCTGCATTTGTCAGAACATCTTTCTCTTTTACATTCCACACATCTTCCACACCTTGCCCCACCAACTGTTCAACATCACACTATGGAGGAAGATTATTCCTCACAGAAAACAAATGTCAATACAGGTCTAACAACCACAGACAAAGGATGGCAAAAAGAGATATTTCCCAGGTATTCACTGAAAAGTATAATGCTTTACGCAGTCACGTATATCAACATACCGCAACTTGTCCCTTTGCAGCAGTCACAAAAAAATCATAACATCTCATTTTACACTTGCCATAACTTGAATCTCTTATGTAATGTTTTGAAGGTGGAGTAAGTGATTCTGAAGAAACACTGTTCATTTCTGAACTTAACAGACAAAGAAACACATCCCCTCTATGCCTCCACAACTCATGGCTGTGCATTACCAAGGCAATGACACTAACAACTGGGCTAGTTGACGAAAAGAGAAATACGGTGGAACCCAGAGCGTCTGCTGCCAGAGGGTACGTTAGTCTCAATAAGTAATGTTACACCAGCGAAGAAAAGAATGTGAGGTCTGTTGTAGCAAGTAAAATACTTTTATACCAAGTTGGCAGGGTAATAGCCCCGCTGTTATTTACGTGTCTGTACTATTATGGTGCAGCTCCATTCCTTGTGGGTGAGGATATGGAACAGGGAGAGCAGCTGGCAGAAGCAGAGGAGGAGGCACAGGTAGGAGTGCAACTGGTTCACCCGTTGCTGATTGGCTGAGAAAGTGTTGTGTGGCTCGGTTCGAGCCACTTTGTTTGCCATTTACAAAGCCAGGGCTGTTAATGAACCAGAACCAGAATGGACACACGCACGCACAAAATGGACAGCTGGCGGGCCATGAGGAGACACTCACTGAATCTAACAAAGTACTGGATTAGAATCGCTGACTGCATCTTTGTGCTTAACTAAATTAACCAACGTTTCCCTTTGACACTGGTTGTAATTGGTGTGCATGTGTGTGTAAATGTTCTCACCAGGACCAGGCAGGTGTCCACCAAGGCGAACGTCCCTGAGCGTCCAATCCCAGCACTGCAGTGCACCACTGAGGGCCCATGCTCTGCGCCCAATGAGCCAGACTCCCGAACCTTGAAGAGGAAGTTGAGGAAGGAGGCGGGAGATTCTGGGACACCAAAATCAGGCCACGTGGTGTAATGAAAGTGGTAGATCTCCCTTGACTCTCTCGTCTAAAACAGAAAACGCGATGTTGGCCATGATTACAGCTTTGGACTATACACAGAATTCTGCATGACTGGAATGACTGTCACCAGGAAAACACCTCACATAGAATGAAATCGCAGCTTCTTTTCATTTTCACACATTCAGACTTCCATTTTAGATTTTAAAATGGTTACAACCACTCAAGATAATACAAGACAGGTTAACTAATATTCACAACCAGTAGCTGCCCTGAAAAGTAAGTCTCAATGAAGAAACACACGCAAAGCAATGGAAAGAATGTATTCTTTAACACAGATTGGATCAACTAGACACATAGCTGTTTTCCCTTTACAAAGTATCATCTCTCCACTTTGCAGTCTGCCTCTCATGCTCACCACTGTGTTTTGCAGTTCCAGGACTCGGATTGTGTAATAGGAATGGTCCTCCTCAGAAAGTAGCCTGACAACAAACCCTGTGTCTGTGAAAGACATCTGTAGTTCTTCTGTGGTGGGCCAGTACTGTGCACACTTTTCCTGTTAAGACAAAAATGAACTGACTTAGTCTTACAAGCCACATGTTCCCAGTGTCCAGGAGAATAAGTGGAGCAGACTTTGATTGGGTTTCTATCACCAGGTGTTCACAGACTATTTGTGAGACTCTCTGAATTGAGGGAATCCATCTTTATCAAGAACAACACTACTGACGTAAAGGCATGTGCTATGTACAGGCAACACTTTTGATTATGTCACTTACCCTCTGGGACAATATAGTTAAAAGCACTGTTTTTTTTTTCTTTCACCCCTTAGGTCAAAAGGTCAAGGTCAAATGTATTTATAGAGTGCTTTTAAAACCAAACCGGTATATGCCAAAGTGCTTTACAACAAACATATTTGAGCAAAACAATTATTACAGTGAAAAGATAGGCCTTGGCAGCTTGTTTCCAGAGGCCATAAACAGCCGGTGGCCACAAAACATTGCAAAACATTTAACTGACTTTAACCCTCAAAACCTGATGAGACTGGATAGAAGTTCTGGGATAATGTAAAAGTACTCATCGTCAAAAAATGTGTCATTCCTATTGTTATGTTACTTGTGTGTTTGAGCTTCACTGAGCAGAATGATGTATGTGCAGAGTTTGTTTTCATATCCACCTGCTGAAGTTCAACACTTGTACGCCTGAATGGGATCTACTGACATCACAACTAGTTTGGAAGTCAATCCTGATCCACTATGCAGCTTTCACAAATGTGATGTTTAAACTTGAAATCTACTCTGCACATACACTGAAATGGACTTTTCAGTGAGATCATCTTGTGTCCAGTAGTTCTACTTTTGAATTAAAAAGATATATTGTACACATTTGCATCTTCAAAGATTCTGGATTTTTCATCAAAGGACAAGTAGATGTGTGGCATGTTGGCCACACCTCCTCCCTTCATATTCTCAGCAAGATGTTGTGAAACACATAAAGTGACCCCTGAACCTGAACACACAAGATGAACAATGAAATAAAGTTTCCCTTTGTGAACAATGCCAAGTGACAAGGTAAGTACACTAGGCAAGCAAGAGGATGCTACAATTTAGTTTGTTGGAATATAACATTTTACGGTGCAGAGATATCTTAGTGATATATTCTGCTTGGTAAGAAGCGATTTCTTCAATCTGCCAAGTGAACTAAATCCTTGTAACATAATTTTCAGCTTCTTAGCTATCCTGCTAATGTTAGCTACCTAAAACATCACGTAAAATATGCTTTGGGTCGCGAAAGTTTGTTTTTAAATGAATGTTTGGTAGTGCTAGCACTGCTTCAAACTACACTCTGCATCTCACTTTTATAATGCTGTGCGGGAGACCACTCTCGTAGTCTCCTTCTAAACATGAAGAAGGCCAACAGTTTCACAAAAAGGGATTCACATGCACTAACATGCATGCGCAGCTGGTCCGGCTACCAAAACAAAGAACAGAGAAGCTCGGATTACAACATGGAAAGGGAGCGTGACTTCATTCTCTGCTCAGGGCGCCATTACTCCACTATATCTTTATGTAGCACATAGTTTTCTGCTACTATATCAATGTTGAAAATCTTGTATATAGAACCTTTAAGCCTTTGTGGGCAACACAAGCTAGCAATCACCTCTACTTAAGCAAGAGAATATTATTCAGCTGTTTAAATAAGTTTAAAGATTAAAGATTAAAAACTACCACAGTTACCAGCCAGAACCAACTAACATTTACATTTGAGGGACAATGTAAATAGTTTTGGCCACTTAAGTTGTAATGTCATCCAACCTGCATTTCCTACCATGGGATGTGACTTGGGGGTGTGTTCACCAAATCAGAACAGAAGTTACCTCAGGGCACTTTCATGTAGAGCAGGTCTAGACTGTACCCTTTATTTCCAATGAGAAACCCAGCAACAACAGCCTCCTGAACATAGCTTCGCCCTTTCACACGGTAATGTTATCTGTTTTGGGGAGCTCTGATAGATAGCCAAGTTGTTCATTTTCGGCGTAAAGAAAACAGGAGAACCTTTAAATAATTTTCCAGGACAACACAAGATTTTATGTGTTCTCTATGACTGGAAAATTGGTCAACTGTTTTCCAGGTTTTCCAGGATGTGTGGGAACCCTGACAGCTTACTATTCAAAGCAGAGCATTCTTATGTGTCTGAAAACATGTCAGGACAGATAAAGTGAAATGATGAAAAGTATTGATGTGGAATGTTTATAGAACAGTAACACATGATCAGATTAGGCAAGTTCAAATGGCATTTTTTCTAAAAATGTATGATACAGTATATTCTTGGATGTATTAATTGAGTAAAACTAGCCGCTTGCATTCCAAACCTTTCAGGTCCTCTAAATTGGTTGTTTACACTGAAGGCCAAAACTGCCTTTTTTACATTTAAACGGGGCAAAAATGACATTTTACTTTGCCAGCAACAATACATATAGCATTTAAATACAGAGAACTTCGGTCCCTGTGGACATAAAGATATCAAAGACAAACTAACCAGAATGAATGCAAAGTGTAGCAAGAACATCTACAGCTAATAATACTACTAAGCTATGAAACCTTGACAGAGGTCTCCCAGAACTTTCCAGCATAACAGACAACAAGGGAGGCTTAAGAAATCAATGATCAGCAGGTGCTGAAGTGTACTCACGGATCCCTTTTCAATGACTCTGTTGAGCATTATAACAGCTTTGGAACACTGCTCCCAAATCATCAGCCAGAAGTGACCACAGGTATTCCTCAAAGGCCCCTGTGGAAGCAAGAGAAAGAAAATCCTGACATTATTAAAAGCTCACAAATCATCAAAAAGAAATCCCACACATTCTTCTTCAAACGATCCACAGGTGTATTCAGCGTATACTTATGCAGAAGCTGACATTCACATTGATGGTACTGATCTGTACCTGAGAAAGAATGTAAGCTCTTTGGGCTTCTTCCACCATGACTAAACTTGCATTGATGTAGTCATTTTCAGAGTTTTCAAGTTTTACCCGACTGTGATCATCTGAAACAAGACGAGAGACCAAAGAGCAATTACAGATCACAGAGGCTTCTTTTCTAATCATACAATTATTCACTAATAATCTCATTTGTCATAAGACTCACACGGGCTGACATCTCTGTAGCGGTTCAAATTCCGATTCGCTGGAAGTTTTGCCACTTTGTAAGGATATTCACTGGCTTGGTTACGGATCTCCTGTTGGAGACAAAAAGACAAGTAGGAAGTTAAGAGTACCACATTTGATTAAGTCAACAACAGCGATGGGAGATACATTGTGAGACCAACTGGTGTAAACATATGATGTATAGCTCCTGCCTGACTGAGGTGCAGCCAAAGATCATCTCCAAGCCTCTGGTGGAAAATAATTTTAATATATCTTTCTTTTTAGGTGATGAACAGACACTGTTCTGCTGATGAAAATAAAAGCAACTAAAGAATAAAAACTGAACTTTGTCAGATACCACAATAGTTTCGATACTGAAGTACACATGAGAAAAACAATCCCACTAATCAGTATATGGAAATAATAGTTGTAACGTCAGAGTTTTTTCTTCAGTAAAACTACAAACTCGATATTGTAACTAGTTGTTGACTCAAAAACTGTTACTGGCATTTAATTATTTCTCTATGAACTACAAAAATATATTATCCTTATAGAAGCACTGGACAATTTATGTAGCTCCTAAGACATGATCTTTAATCTTCTTTACTCTAAAAACGGTTGCTTAACGGTGAAACACCGGTATATAAGTTAGACTAAGTGTTCTCTATAACTTCCAAATAGGGTAACTGTTAGCTACAAAGCATCTCCAGTTATATGTTATCCTCCGGTTAGTAATTAGCTAAGTTACATATTACAGAGTCATGGCCAAAGTTAAACTGGAACAGAAATATTATGAACTAAATGCTGGAATCTATTAGTCAGCTGGTGGTGAAAAAAAACACATGGGCTTTTCTCTCGAAGTCCTGATGAGTTCTCAGAAACTGCAGCTGACGTCTGTTAGCGTCAGTCAGCATTAGCTAACTGAGCTCAACTATGAAGACTGCCGCTGCACGTTTTCTAGCTACGGAAGTCGGCGACGCGTTGCGCGGACGGACAGTTTCTCAATCGTCTTCACTGAGTACATAGCACTATATACAGTCTCTACACAACGTGGTGAAGTCTATAAGTTAACACAACTAAATGAGTCACACAAAAGGCTAAAAGTAATGAAATACTAGGAACGGTGTCCAACGGGCTAGCTATCAAATTAGCTAGCTAGCTCAGTAAGTTAGCAACCGATCGTCATAGAAACACGAGAGGCCCAGTGTCCCGACTTACATTGTAAAGGTTTTGCCATCTCCCGGACGAATCAATGTCCTCAAATTCTTGCTCCATTGTATCGTTATTAGTGCCCTGAGACACTTGGAGGATGATCACAGACTGTTCGAAGCACCGTTCACCAAGTTACTCCTTTCTATCAGCCATCTAAACAGCAGTCTGTGTAACCCTGGGGATCCCTGCGGGGAGTCTGCTGCTCCTGCACAATGCTGCATGCACGCTGACTGACTTGGGTTGCCAGTTACGTGTTTATCTCAACCTACCCAATAAAAATTCGGGAAACTATTGTTCCATGAATGTTTATTATGTTTAAATTTATATCGGAACATATCCACATTGGTCCTTACAGTCAACTAAATTTGAATTTTTAATAGTTGAATACTAGAGGTTAGCCAAAATATTTTTTTAATGAAAAAAAAATGCATTTGTTTTTCCCCACATCATACAACAAGAAAGAATAATGAATAAATTAGCATACAATATGAAATAAGAATTTTACAAACATGTCTGTCCCCAGTCCTCTTGTCTCAAAGTGTTAAATATGAGTGGAAATATAAATTTAGGTAAATACTGTACCACACCTGGCAACCCCCGTAACTGGAGGACGGCAGTTAAAGCTAAAGTTTAACAAGATGTTACTCACTAACTTGCAAGTAACTATGCGTTTTCATATTCTTTTAAAGTATATCATAGTTGCTGTTCGGTTAGACATGACTTTCTTTCAACATAAATGTTATCACAAAGTAACGTTATCTCAAACATTATTTACTTAAAATTGGTGAGAATGCGCCCCTCTGTGGTCAACACCGGTGCACGCACTCACTGCACGCGCTGTGAGGACCCGCGAAACATTCACACACAGTGGACACATGACAGGCCTGCTAGGTAACCAGTTAGCTAGTGTTGCTGGCATATTGTAGTTGTAATCATGTTTGTAGCACGCAGTATAGCAGCAGACCATAAAGATCTAATTCACGATGTGTCGTATGATTTTCATGGACGGAGAATGGCGACTTGCTCCAGTGACCAAAGTGTCAAGGTAACGTAAATTAATATTAAGTATACGTCAGTTGGCTAATGTTAGCGTTAGCTGTCAAAGCTAGGTTGTTAACAGTACCGGCTTTATCAACACCCTTAACCTGGCCCACTGTTGAATTTACTGATTCTCATTTTCGACCAGCTGTGAACAGACTTAACGTTGGATGATTTGCTGCTAATTCTGATTATCGAAGGCGGCTTTAACGTTACCTTACTGAATTTAGCTAGTTTGCTAGCCATGGTGCCTGTAGCATACAAACTAGGGTAGCTGTAGGTAACATTTTTGCAGCGCAGTTTCTAAGTAAACACTCCAGAGTTGGCTGATAGCAACACAATACATTCGAAATCCTCCTGTGTAAGTATGGTACACCTGTGTTTTAGAATATATGAGTTAATGTACCGTTAGTAGTAAACCAGTTCAAGATTTAAAAGCCCATCTCGTTCATGAATGGCATCCGGTGTCGTATGTTACTTGCTTGATGAGTGTGTAACTTTTCATTGATGCTTGCAGTATTTGAGCAATGCTTCTTTACATTGTTTCACACGACGCTTGTTTCTGTAAGGTTTGGGACAAAAGTGAGAACGGAGAGTGGCACTGCACGGCCAGCTGGAAGGTAAACTATCTACTGCTGCTTGATCCATTTTAACTGATAAAGGATTTCTTGGTAAAACAATTTATCAGCCAGCCAGCTTGCATAACAGCATGTTACATTAGCATAATTTCCTTTCCTATTTGTGTCCTACTCTGTTGTGTGCTCACACATTCACTGACCTGGATACATCTTGAAATATGATATATTAGTGTTTTCAGTTTACCGACCTGACAAAACCTCTTTTCTCATCGATGCAGACACACAGTGGATCAGTGTGGAGAGTGACCTGGGCTCATCCAGAATTTGGGCAGGTTCTGGCCTCTTGCTCCTTTGACAGGACAGCTGCTGTGTGGGAAGAGATTGTAGGAGAGTCCAATGACAAGCAGAGAGGACTGAGCCACTGGGTTAGTGTAACTCTGGCAGCCCACTGAACTATCAGAACAGACATCACAGACATTTATGTCTTGATCATAGGCAGCTTCTCAGTTCAATAAGGTGTGGCTATGATAATGAATCCTACTAACATGAAATCCTAATTTGCTCTTCTGTAGTTTCCCTTTTAAACACTGCAGGTGTCTGCTGATAGTACCTTTGCCATAGTCGTCTGTTTGATGCAAAGTCTGACCAAAGTATTCCATGTTATTCTGTTTTAGATAAAGAGAACCACACTAGTAGATAGCAGGACCTCAGTGACTGATGTGAAGTTTGCTCCTAAACACATGGGCCTGATGTTGACCACCTGCTCTGCGGATGGAGTGGTGAGGATCTACGAGGCTCCTGATGTGATGAACCTGAGTCAGTGGTCCCTGCAGCATGAGATTTCCTGCAAGCTCAGCTGCAGCTGCATCTCTTGGAACCCTTCAAGGTAAGACCGTGGGCTTACTTTTTATCAAATACTGTTGTGATGTTGAAAGGCATAAAACATTTACAGTTCTTCATTTCCAGTCTTAGCCGTATTGTATCTCCCTTTGCAATAAAAGTCAGTCATAGGTTGTGAAGTTGTGATTAGTTGATGGATTGATTGGTCGACCAACATCAAATTAATCAGCAACTACCTTGAAAGTCAATAAATTGTTTAGCATTTTTCATGTAAAATTGACCAGCATTTTGATGGTTCCAGTTTCTCAAACTGAGAATTTGCTTCTCTCAATTTCTTAACATAATATTAAATTGAATATTTTTATGTTTTGGACTGTTGGTGGGACAAAAGTAGGGGTGTAAATCACAAGTTTCATCATAATTCAATATTCTATTGATTCTTTGGACAGAAATATGATGGTTCAAGTTTATGTTTTATTGTCATCATCCTGTACGTGGTACAGCTGAATGAAATATCGTTCCTCATGGGCCCAAGGTGCTGCTCCACAAATATGAATAAAAAAAGTAATAAAGTACAATAAAATAGGATAGAAATAGAATTAAATTCTAAAAAAGAAATACTGTAAGTTGTAACACTGTAATAAATAGAATCAAAAAGCTGTGTTTACGTGCCCAAATCTAAACCAATATAAACATTAAGTGAAGATATAGCCGATAACCTCAATGATGATTCTACATAGCACAAATAGGAGGCACAGTGATGATGATGGATAGGTATCAGTGTCAGTAGTAAATTATGTTCTGTACATGCAAGAGAAACATGATATGGTCCAGAAAAATGTCACACTGAACTATACAATTTACATGACAGTAAAAGATGCCCAATCAGTGCTTCAATGGCGTGTGCCTGTTCCGCTGATATCAAGTCTGCCATGAGACGCCATCAATATGAGATGATACCATATGCCCATTTAACACAATCAGTTACATGATGATCGGGATAGTTGAGTGTAACAGCTGTCTCGACAGTCACAAATGTGAGTAGTCAGTAACAGGTTTTGAATGGCAATAGTCAGGGAGAGGAGATAGGAGAGTTGAGCTCTGGGCTGTCTGTCTGGACCAGAAAATCATCCCTCACTCTCTGCCTGGTTCATCACTACCTCCCTTCACGCAAGGCAGACAAAAAGTTATTATGTTTTTTTCTGCCTGACAGTTAATCCCTGCTGTGAGATTTTAGCAACAGAGGCTTGCTGTTGTGGCTGAGATTAATTTTTGCTTGGTCCCAGCAACTGCACAGAAGAAACCAGAAGTTGCATCTTTAAACCTCCTCTTAAAAATCTTAAGATGCTTTAGAAACAAACTAGGGCTTAAAATAAAATACTGGTATAAAGTATAATGGTTATAATGGTATAAGCATGTAGAAAACATTGTTTATTGTCAGGTATACTTACTTTTAGTCACAGCTACACTCTTAGCGAGCAGCAGCACAACATGGGAGCAGGGAGAACACATGCAAAAAAATCCACTCATTAATTTTAGGTAGCCCCACTTTTCCTGTCTTGTTATCCCACCAGCTTCACACATACCGCTGATAGTCTTTCTGCCTTCATGTGCTGTATCACTGTACCACACTGCTGTGAAATCAGAGCATCTCTGTCGCTGTTATTACACACAGCCTCATTCACTTTTTCTAATGTTGAAGAATAGGCTTTTTTCACAGAACACATTTTGACTCAATAAGAAAAACACAGGTCTAAATAATAAAATGAATCATGGCTGTATTCAGTGTACCTGCTTCAGTTTCAGTATCCAGGTATTGTGCATGCTGTCTCGCTGTCATGGCCACAGCTATCATCAGTGTTACTAGTATCAGTTGTGCTTGTCTTACAGTAACAAGTCAAAATGTCTGGTGTGAAAAAAAGGCTCTTCATCAGGTCTTAAATCTAATTATCTCTTAGAACTTCCCCCACTCACAAAGCTCCCATTGACGTCCAGCAATGTGGTGGGAGAATGTTGCTGGCTTCATGTGCTCCCCACACTCTTCTTTCCTAGTTGAAAGTTGTAATTACAACGTGTTTTGTACGCCTCAACTTCTTAGATTATATTTTGAAACCACATTAAACTGCAAAAAATATACGGCTAAGCACAGATCAATATACAAATGCTATTAACCCCAGATTGTGGGTTGGAGTGTAATTGTGTGTTTTTTTTTTTGCTTCCCACCCCCCAGCTCTCGTGCACACCCACCAATGTTTGCAGTGGGGAGTGACGACAGTAACATAGCATATGGAGGGAAAGTTCAGATATATGAGTATAATGAAAACACGAGGTGAGTATTTCTGTAGTGTTGTGTGTGTCAGTCTTATAAATCTATCTTTATAAACTATACAAAAATCCAACAAGTTTTCAATCATTTTTTATTTTTTTTTAAATCAATGTTAAAAAGGAAATATGCTAAAGCAGAGACGCTGATGACAGTCACTGATGCAGTCCATGACATTGCATTTGCTCCAAACCTGGGAAGATCTTTCCACGTGCTGGCCATCGCAACAAAAGACGTCAGAATCTTTAAGCTTGTTCCCATGAGGTGAGTAATTCAGCTTTTTTCCTTTGTCAAAGTTGTCATTTTTGCAGATACATGTTTGCACCTGCTATCGTTTAAAACTATGTAAGTTGACAGAAATGAGAACCTGCAGCTGTTTCAGTTCATTTTCTGTAACTTGGATCCATCTGACAGGAAGGAGAGCACGTCTACGGGACCCACCAAGTTTGAGGTGCAGATTGTGGCTCAGTTTGACAACCATAACTCCCAGGTGTGGCGTGTGAGCTGGAACATCACCAGCACCCTCCTGGCCTCTTCCGGGGATGACGGCTGTGTGCGCCTCTGGAAAGGTGTGAAATTATTGTTATTATGACATGTTTTAAAATGTTTTTACCGTGCTTGGTATACAGTGACACCAGGTAATTTAAGAGTGATTAATTGGGTAGTCTGATTTCACAAACAGAGCTGAAGTGCTTCAGCAGTGTTAAGATCGATTCACACCAATTCCAGAAAAGTTTTTCACCTCACTCTGTTAGTCAGTGGTTTGATCCCTGGTCTTGGTAGTCTACATGTTGAATTATCCCCGGGCAAGATAATTGATTCCTACATTGTTCCCGATGCTCTGCCATTAGACTTTGTGTGTGTGTGTGTGTGTGTGTGTGTGTGTGTGTGGGTGTGGGTGGGTGGGTGGGTGTGAATGAATGGTTAATGCTTGTAATGACCAGGTGGACTGTGTTCATCTGTCTGCTGTTTGGTGCAAGGCACTTAGTGTACAGTGGGACTTTAGTGCTTTTCCATTAAACAAATGCCTGCTGCAGTCAAAAATGGTCAAGTTAGAAAATAACAAAACACTGAGCTGAAAGAAGCTTTTCCCCTTTGCTTAGGTGTGTAGGAGATGGTGGACTTTGAGTCACTTGTTGATGATGTTACAAGCAGCCTGAGCACTGAGTTTACCCCCTGTCCCTCTGCAGCTAACTACATGGACAACTGGAAGTGCACAGGCATCCTGAAGGGAGACGGCAGTCCACTCACTGGTTCCTCTGGTCAGCCCACAGCCATGAGCACCGTGGTGGGCTCCTCTGTTCACACCTCCCAGAATGCCCTGAATGGGATGTCTGCAGGAAGGTAGGTGGTGTGGTGTGTCTGACGCCACTCACCCAGCCCAACCTGAGCCAGTCAGAACTGACAACTTATTATGCCTCACACTGACTGGGACTGCAGCTGCTCACTGACAAACTTTCTGGGCCCACAATGACCAAATGTTGCACTCATGCAAAGAGCTTGGCTTGCAGCATACAGGTTGTTGGCACCAAGCCTGAAGAGTTGGGTGTGTTATTGGGCGTGTGTGTGTTTTTTTGTTTTTTTTTTGTTTTTTTTTTAAATAACTGATTTCCTCTTGATTTCTACTGATGCATAAGAGTGGTTTCATGTTTCCACTTTGCATTGTCAGTGTTAGGGCTAAACAGTTTCTTGGTATAAAAAGTAAAATAAACCTGTTTATATAAATTTGATATGTGACTATTAATTCAAATGCTAGAGCTATTTTGAGATATAGAGCATAACCATTGTGTTGTTAACATTATTTTGTAAATACTGAGAAATTAGCTTCAGTCTACTGCATCTCAACATCCAACATCTCTGAGACTATTTCCATTTTAAGATGATCACTTAAATCAAAGCTCTGTAATTTTCTCCACATTTTTCTCCTGATTTCACTTTTCAATTTGAACGTATCTTTGAGCAAGTAATGCCAAACTCTTTGCTGAGCAGAAGGACGGCTTGAATAAACCTTATTAACCAACTGTAATAACATCAGAAAATGGTATGAACGCTTACAGAATGGGTATGAATACAGGCAGTGACATTTGTGGCTTCAAAGTAGGACCATGTAACCTTTGAAGGAAGAGATATCATGGTCTTTCTTTGACAAATGAAGTGTTAACTTCGTAAGCAATAAAACTTACCCTTTCTCAATTGAGTAACCTCAGGAGTTTTGTTGCACCAGCCTTACTTAGTCTGGTATGAGCAGTAGCCTTCAGTAGCTGATGTTACAAGAAATTTCTGTGTAAAAGACATTCCTTAGACCATTTGCTTATTTTATGACTCTTCTTCACATCTGCTACAGTTACACATTGTCACTTGAAGCCACAGTGGTTGCTGTTCAGCAAAAGGTACATAGGCTTACTTTAAAAATTGCATCATGAAAAAAGAGACAGAGGTTTGTGGCTGTATTTATGTTCAACTTAATAACCTCTAACTTAACAAAACCTCTGTATTTACCACTCTTGTGTTTCATTTAAGTCTGGAGTCACCTCTAAACCGAGTAACAAAGTGCTCTGTATGACATTCTAGGTATAATAATTAACTTTGCAACCGAAGTGATGTGTTTTGTAAAATTACTTTGCATAAAAGTTTTTTTGCATTGCAGTTTCTTGTTGACAAAAGCGAGTGAGAAGTGGCGTTGAAGTAATGTGGTTGTTGCACTGCTTGTTGCATGCAGGATTAGCAAGAGAGCCCCCTTTGCTCCTCCCCTGCGGCAGATGACCTCTCCAAAGTTATACCAACATCCTGTGTATCACTAATGTGTCCTCTGTATCAGCTACCATTTGCCCCTGTGTAAATGCATTTGAAATGTATGTGGGTCATGTCCTTGCTGAATACTTGTTTATTACTAGTTAAGGGCTGTGTTTTGGCTTGTAAACTGCATGGTTCTGTCCTTCACAGCATCCACTTTGTTTTGATTACAGTATGTTTGCCTGTGTTTCCCCTTTTTTAATGGCATTGCACATATGCCTTTAAAGAAATAAACCTATCACTACCCTGTCCGTCATTCTCATTATCCTTTTTTGTTTCTAGAGCATACATGCATCCGTTATCCTTTTAATCTCTCATTTCTACTTCCTTTTATGTGTTTTCCCTGTTTTCCATTGTCTTTGTCTTTTCCCTGTCCATGTATTTGTCGTCTCTTTTCATTTTTTCTGTTGCTTCAGGTATTTCTTTCCGCCTCTGGATCCTCCCAGAGCAGGGACCAGGTATGGTCATCTGCTGCCTCCCTCCTCCCTCATAGAGCACTGTGATGCTGAGCCCATTCAGCCTCAGCAACAGGTTCTTCCCCACAGACTGTCCTCTAGAGCACTGTTGCCCTTACCAGAGGCTGAAGGGCAGTGATTTTGGGATGTTTCAGTTAAAATAAGAAGGGACATGGTGGGGGATGGGCTTTGGCCACACAACTGCCATTCATTTCTAACAAGGACTTCTCAATTTTATTGCCTCTTTTCTCATGTTTTTTGTCCTGTGCATAGATTAGAAAAAGGAATTGGGAGATGTCATGAAGATTTTGTGAGATTTGCAATACATGGCCAGGAAACCCCTTTTGAGAACTATTTACTATGTATTTTAGTCTGCGAATAATACAACATTTCCAATATTTAGCTGTGTATTTGAATGGTTTAACTTCATGGAATGTCAAATAAAAACCACATCTATGTATTGTTTTCTGCTCTGGGACTCATGAAACAATGTCAATGTGTTTGCTGATAAAGCAGACAAGCGATGTTTTTTTTGTTTGTTTTTTTTTCTGAAGGACATTGGCAACCTCAGCCATCAGTGCCTGCAGAGGAAATGTTTGCAGTTATTACTTGGTGCTCATGGAGGATTAAAATTTCACATGGTGGAAGACAATAAATGCCATGGGATATTAAAGGAATGATATTTTTGACTTTTTCCTTCACATGCATAAACTGACTGTATCCACTCATGAATGAGTAACTACCACACGGGACAGCTTCTCTATGGAAATAGCACATGATTCATTTTCACACATTTCTTTTGTTGCAAATGGATACATTGTGTTTTTGAATCTTGGGTTGGCTGAGATTTTATGAAATGGTATTCTAAAACTTATGAGCTGACATGGTTCTGTAAAAATTAGCAAATGGATGGGGTTTATTTTAGTAAGCAGAAAAACAGCTCCGTTCAGATCCAGTCCTTGCTTTGGGAATGATTTGCTTTGCTGAAGTGTCTGTGCCAATAAGTGATCCCTACCAATTCAATGGCTTTTGTGTTGTTGCTGTGCCAGATTTCTGAAGGCAGATACAAGAGATTTCCCCATGGGGATCATTTAAGGAATACAATATGTGTGAATATCAGTTTTACTCTTAAATTTGGGAAATGAACTCTCATCTGTTTTGACAGGGAGGATAAGATTTCATGGCTCACTCTCAAAAACTGGAATGCATGTAATGGCAGTTCACTAAGCTGTCTGCTAACTAAGGCATCCTTGCAGCTGCTGCATAGAACACATGATACAAAAAACTGCCCACTTGGCCATTAACTATCATACTGTGCACCTTTGGTTTATGACCTTGCTTAACTTCAACTATGGAGCTTATTGTAAAAAAAAAAAATGAATTCCGCATAGTTAATTCTATAAATGTATACAGCTGAGGCTTTAGTTGTAATTTATATTACCATTAACACACATTATGGCTAAAGTCTGAAAATAAGAAACCCCTTCTTTCATTCATCTTGTAAGAATTTAGGCCCGATTGATAAATCAATGGGCTATTTTCCAAACTTCCAATGTTTCTGTCTCACAGATGACATGACATGAATTAAATCCTATCATGGCTGAGAATTTCCTCCCTCTTAGTGTTACAATCCAATCAGAGTCGTTCAAGTTGGTTAAGACCCGCCCATGTGAGATGACGTTCACGCGGGCTTCCTGTGGTTTCTGGGCGCTGTTTGGTTCTTCAAAGTGGTGCACGGTTTGCCTAATTTCAAGCAATAATGAGAAACTTAGAGGTTTGGGAAGCGACTTTTGGAACTTAACTCCACTTTGTAGCCTGTCTGCACCTGTTTCTGAAGCCAGAAGTCGAGTTGGAGAAGAATCGTGGTCTCTCGGCCCGCTTCTGGACTGTTGAATGTGAGTTGAAGTCCAACTAGCGTTAACGTTTAACGTTACGCTACGACTTAATTCTCCTGTGGAAATGGGCTAAGTTGACGCTTGCTTTGAAAGAACTGGGTCAGGATATCATGCAGGGTTATCTAGTCAACTTTTCCATGCTGTCTATAAGTTGTCTTGCTGCGCTTTCCTTTGACTAACTAAACGAAGACAGGAGTAGTTAACTCAAATTTGGAGCGTGCTGCCCTTTTTGACAAACCCACTTGTTTTTAGCAAGTAGCTAGCCTTAAAAGTTAGCTGTCCTAGCCTAATGCGCTAACTAGTTTACTGCTCTGTATTTCTTTTGTATGTACGACAGACTGGAAACCGTGAAACAACAACCATGGATATATATATGTGTATATAAAGTATTAAGTCGTATCTGCATACAACGGCCTTTCTTCACTGGTTTACGCTACTCTAAGATGGAATGAATGAATTGATATTTTCTATACAAACGGTTCCGTCTGTGCATGTGCACTGCAGAGTTAGTTACTCGACGTGTCTTGAGTTTTTAAAGTAAGTAATACTATCTCTTGTTTATTTTTCCCTAGACATTACAGATGGTCTTCACCTGAAATAAAGCCACGTTTGGCTGTCACCCCTCTCCAATCAAAAATATGGCAGACAATTTTTACAAGCTGGAAGATGAAGCCTTTCCTAGTTTCCTCTGCAAGTCCCTGGACAGCACCAGTGGCCGCGCCACACTGGGGAATGTGACATTGGGTTCAGGCCCTGGACTTCCAGTGGCTGCTTCTACAGTGGCTAAAATTAGACCAGGGTCTGACAACAGGTGGGAGCATGCTGCTGCTTTGGACAGATGTGACTTGCTGTAGAAGCACTTTCATGCATCATCATGAGTCATCACACAGGCTTTTTGACCAATGCAAGCTGAAATAGGCCTGTTTTGGAATAGGAATTATTGATATGAAAGAAGTACATCATAATTAATTAGAACAAAAACATTGACGCACCTGCATATGGATAGTTGCTGTATTCCTGTTTGGTTTCTGAAATTTACCACAAAAGTAACAGAACAGCACTGTCAATGTTAGTACTGAGTCAGTATTCAGTTGCTAAATTTAATTTTGGAGCACTAACCATGATGCAGAGCTCTTTGTTAACAGTCAGTTGTTTTGTGAAAGCAGCGCTATGTGCTTTTGCTTTACAGAGCAGATCCTGTTGAAGCGTCATATCTGGAGGGCAAAGAGTTGCAGCAGGCCAACTCACAGTCATCTGTTGGAGAACAGCCCAAGTTTGCCCTCAGCTTCAAAGATGACTTGTGAGTATATATGTGTGTCTTACAATGTTGTCTCTGAAGTCTTTAGGAAAAAGATGTTCAAGTTCCTAGAATTGTTTTAGAGTTGCTGATTTTTCTCTTTAACTGACATTCTTGCAGTACATTTATCGTTTTGTGAGTCAGTCTATGATGTGCGTTCAACAGAGAAGAGTGAAATTACAGTTGATGTGTGACAGCCCAATTTTAATACATATATTTTATGTTGCACTGTATTTACTTTTCCTCATTCTTTTTCTATGTAAAACTTACGTGGCCCTAATTATTTACATCCCTATCTGCACCACAGGGACAATGCAGATGACTTCATTGCAGCCCACCGTCTTTCAAACATGCTGGTGAAGATTAATTTGGATGAGAGTGCATCAAGAAACCAAGGGTCCATGATGGGGCTTCCTCCCACACACATGGGCTCAGTCCACAGCCGGCCCACAGAACTTGGAACAGGTAAAAGCTCTTGGTCTTGTCTAGCTTTATAAGCAGAACACTGCATACTCCCCAGCCCAAGACCCAGTAAGTCCATTCTTGACTGCAATACTTGTTGAAGTTGTTTTCACCTAATGCTACATGGACCCATATTTTTGCTTTCTGATATACAGAGAATAAATAATGCTCATTATCAGAATGAAGACACTAAAGAACTTTGTTTTTCTGTCTCATCTGACAGAGTTGTCATCAGGACTTCTGACGTTTGCCCAGTTTGGACATAAAGATATTACAGATACAAAGGTAACAATTTTGGTGGCTCTTTGCTGCAGGTTGACCAGTTGGCTCTTGCACTTTTTATCTTGCGGCAGTTTATAGACCCAGAAAGGCCGAGCATGGCCTCTATGTATTGTACAGTTTCCGCCACTTCCTTACAGTGGAGATATGAGGGAAAAAGAAATCAAAGCCTGTTTCAGCAGTTTGGGATTTTAAACAATGATTCCAGCACAGAAATGCCCTTTATCAGCATCAAAACTAATCTGGTACCTTTTGTTACTTTCTCTTTTCCTGGACAGTCCATACAGGTTCAGTCCTTACCAGCTACAGCTGAGGAGGACAGTGTGCAGAGTGTGGGAGTGGACAGTGACCAATTCAGTGACAGTAACTCAAGCTTCCTGGCAAATGAGAAGCTCATGTCTGTGGACAGCATGAACAGCGATATCACGGGTATGACTTGCATTCATCTTTCTTTGTTTATGTCCCTGAACCTGTGACTGGTGGCATTATGTTTTCAGTTGTCTGTCTGTCCATCCTTGGGATGAACTGATTAGATGTCGGTGGTCAAAGGCCAAAGGTCACTGTGACCACACAAATGCACATTTTTGGCCTTAACTCAAGAAGTCATATGCCAGTTATGACAAAATTTTACACAAATCTCTCATGGATAAAATAAAATAAAATGTTGAAGTGATGACATTTTATACCTAAAAGTTCAACTTCACTGTAACATAATGCTCTGCATTTGGCCGTAATTCACCATAACCTTCCTTCTTCCTTCTGGAATTTCCCCTTGCGGGACTAATAAAGGAATATTGAACAACATACCATTACTCGGTAACAGAAGACCGTATGTCACATTTGGTCAGATACTGCATTGGTGACACTCATCTTGGTCCACCATGAAACTGTGGTGATTGTATGGGTCATCTGTACTGCCTGGTTGAAGATGTGTGTGAAGCATCCATGTTTTACAATTTGTTGCATCTTTGTAGCAACATCCATATTTGAAGCATTGTAGTCCACCACAAGCTCATTGGTTCTGCTGATATTGAGCTTCAGGTGATTGTTGTTGCACCATGAGGAAGCTCTCTATCAGTTCTCTGTACTGCTCTTTACAAATACTCTCTAAGTGAAGACAACATGTTTCTTGCTGGAAATGATTCATAGGAATCATGCACGTCAATATAGTGATAATTTACATTTCACCAAAAAAGTACACTTAATGCCTTTTATTAAATTCTGTCAATGTCTTCGCTACATACACACGTGGACAAAATTGTTGGTACCCTTCGGTTAATGAAAGAAAAACTCACAATGGTCACAGAAATAACTTGAATCTGACAAAGTAATAATAAATAAAAAATCTATGAAATTTAACCAATGAAAGTCAGACATTGCTTTTCAACCATGCTTCAACAGAATTATTTTAAAAAATAAACTCATGAAACAGGCCTGGACAAAAATGAAGGTACCCTTAACTTAATATTTTGTTGCACAACCTTTTGAGGCAATCACTGCAATCAAACGATTCCTGTAACTGTCAGTGAGACTTCTGCACCTCTCAGCAGGCCCACTCCTCCTGAGCAAACTGCTCCAGTTGTCTCAGGTTTGAAGGGTGCCTTTTCCAGACGGCATGTTTCAGCTCCTTCCAAAGATGCTCAATAGGATTTAGGTCAGGGCTCATAGAAGGCCACTTTAGAATAGTCCAATGTTTTCCTCTTAGCCATTCTTGGGTGTTTTTAGCTGTGTGTTTTGGGTCATTGTCCTGTTGCAAGACCCATGACCTGCGACTGAGACTGAGCTTTCTGACACTGGCCAGCACATTTCTCTCTAGAATCCCTTGATAGTCTTGAGATTTCATTGTACCCTGCACAGATTCAAGACACCCTGTGCCAGATGCAGCAAAGCAGCCCCAGAACATAACAGAGCCTCCTCCATGTTTCACAGTAGGGACAGTGTTCTTTTCTTGATATGCTTAATCTTTCCGTCTGTGAACATAGAGCTGATGTGCCTTGGCAAGAAGTTCCATTTTTGTCTCATCTGTCCATAGGACATTCTCCCAGAAGCTTTGTGGCTTGTCAACATGTAGTTTGGCAAATTCCAGTTTGGCTTTTTTATGATTTGTTTTCAACAATGGTGTCCTCCTTGGTCGTCTCCCATTAAGTCCACTTTGGCTCAAACAACGACGGATGGTGCGATCTGACACTGATGTTCCTTGAGCTTGAAGTTCACCTTTAATCTCTTTAGAAGTTTTTCTGGGCTCTTTTGTTACCATTGGTATTATCCGTCTCTTTGATTTGTCATCAATTTTCCTCCTGCCGCCACGTCCAGGGAGGTTGGCTACAGTCCCATGGATCTTAAATTTCTGAATAGTATGTGCAACTGTAGTCACGGGAACATCAAGCTGCTTGGAGATGGTCTTATAGCCTTTACCTTTAACATGCTTGTCTATAATTTTCTTTCCAATCTCCTGAGACAACTCTTTCCTTTTCTTCCTCTGGTCCATGTTGAGTGTGGTACACACCATGTCACCAAACAGCACAGTGACTATCTGTAGCCCTATATATAGGCCCACTGACTGATTACAAGATTGTAGAGTGGATTAGTGGACACACCTTGGATTAACATGTCCCTATGGTCACATTATTTTCAGTCTTTTCTAGGGATACCATCATTTTTGTCCAGGCCTGTTTCATGAGTTTATTTTTTTAAATAATTCTGTTGAAGCATGGTTGAAAAGCAATGTCTGACTTTCATTGGTTAAATTTCATAGATTTTTTTATTTATTATTACTTTTGTCAGATTCAAGTTATTTCTGTGACCATTGTGAGTTTTTCTTTCATTAACCGAAGGGTACCAACAATTTTGTCCACGTGTGTATACCTATATGAGTCTGGACAGATACAGATGTAAGCTGTCGTGCATGCCTATTATACTTTTAGACTTCGTACATCTTTGATATTTTAATTACAGAAAACAAACCCAAAACATGTATTTGATTCCCAGATGATGACATTGATTCAAACAACCTGCCTGATGATGAGCTGGAGCTGTATTTCAATAAGCTGGTGCCTCCTGCCATGCAGAGAGGCAGAGTGGAGGGCCAGGAGATTCCTGCAGCAGTAAGACTCCCCTCTCCTTCAGAACACTTTGTACTTTACCAACTTATTCTCTGGCACTTAACCAGCAGCAATCATCAATCACTTTCTGTGTTTGTCTCAGTGTCCCCATTAATATATTTGGTTGTTCATAGGGACTGCCGGGTGCTGCTGATGACATATCAAACCCAAGTTCTTCTGAACCAGAACAGTATAGACACCACTTCCTTGATGGATATGATCAGGTGAGCACACTTGCATGTTCATGTTATTGTGCCAATGTGCTTATATGAAGAGGTGTGTGTGTGTGTGTGTGTGTATATGTATGTATATGTATATGTATATATACATACATATGTGTGTGTGTGTGTGTATGTGTATACACATATATGTACACACACACACACACACACACACACACACACACACACACACACACACACACACACACACACACACACACTCACTGTGTCTTGTGTACCTCTGTCTCCAGCAGGACTTCCAGATGCCAGATGTGCGTCTGGCTGCTACAGGAATGGACTCTTGTCCTGCCAGTGATGAGGACACTGAGGATGAGCTGGAGTCTGCCAGAAGGAACAGCAATGCTACCAGGACACGGCTGCTGCCCAGCACCTCTAGACAACTGGTCAGAAATGACAGTCAGATTTGTTATCAGATTTTTTTAAAACTCAAATGTAGTTGTCAGAATTGGCCTCAAAGATCCAGTTATTGAGTTGCTGCATCGTTCTTATCAGAACGCATTGTACTAACACGTTTTACTTTACGCAATTTCTTTCTTTTTTTTTTTTTTTTTCTTTTTTTTTGTGTTTTTTTGTGTGTGTATATCTACATGTTGGTACAGGTTGGAGAGAGTAATCGTCCCAGTTTCAGGCCGGGCTTAGAGGGAGGCAGTTCTGATGATGAGGCTTCCAGCGGCCGTGGTGGTCCATCTCTGTCTGGGATTGAACACAGGCGATCTGCTGAGGGACAAGTCATCAACCCTCCGGTCACAGGTGCACTATGCAGCTTAAATGTTTGCTTAAATGAAATGAAATGTCGTTCACTCCCTTATTTGTTTGTTTTTGGTTCTCTTGCTGGTTTTCCTACATTGTTGATACGTCAACATGAATTCATATTAAGGCTTTGTTATGCATTTAACAAGGAGATGTTTCTTGGTAGTTTTGAGGGAACATTGAATCACTTAAGACCGATTTTCCTCTCAGTTTAGTCAGTCTCCTCAAACCTTTATGTAACCACCCGTTTGTTGTGTCATTTTGGAACTCCAGGTGATGGAGGAGGCGGGGATGGGAGCAGTGGTAGTGAGGAAAGTGGAAATGACGGTGGAGTTTCAACCATCCCTCTCCCAGTGACTAACATCCAGACCACCTATGATGTCTTGCGTGGGCTGGGGATTGTTGGTGAAGATGAGGATGGCAATCTGAATAATTTCCCAGGCCATGGAAGGAACAATCTTTCCAGACATACTGAGGTAACAATGAGGCTTTGACAAACACAGGTGTAACTAATAACATTGATAATGGTTGCATGTTAATGTTTGTTGTTTTTGAGATTTATCTTGTATATTTTTCTACACCTTTACATAGTTGTATTTTTGTAAATACATTTTATTTTATTGACACACTGTTATTTTCTTTGTTTTGTTTTTTTTCAATTTTAAAAGTAAATAGTTTAACATCTTTTGCTTTATTTCCATGATGCTTTACAGATGGGTGACCGTGTGGGTCCAGTAGGAACAGGAGAGACCAGCTCCTCTCTGGGAGCGTCAGGGGGATCTCAGAAGCTTTCTCCTGTCAACTGGAGCATGGTCCTGGACCGACAGGAGGCATTGGTGAGTACAGATGCATGAAGAGGGACCTAGTGTTTATTTGGAGCCTAACTGTGTGCAGACCTTTCTCCTTTGTGCCTTGCATTGTGTACTGATGCGTGACAACTCTGATGTAGCTATTTTGCCCTGCTTGTGGCTAATTTAATCAGGCTATTCTTGTTTCAAATATTTTTTGATTACTTCAAATGAATTTACATTTCTCTATAAAGTGTATTTAGCATGAAACACCCACGGTTGCAAGAAGTTGATGATAAACAGTTTAGTAGTAGTTGGCTCCTGAGGACCATTAGCCCAAGAGGGTATACGTACTATGAAGCAAGTTCAGCATAGCTGGCTCAACAAAACATAAGCCCCAGTCAGAAGTAAATGGGTATCATGACGGTGGCTATCAAATTTCTTCGCTAACCTAGATTTTCTTCATCAGGCTTTGTGCACATCCCCACAAAAATGGGCATTTGTTGTGTCATTTGATTCCTCTTCCTCACAAAATGGACTGATTGTGTGCCTGCATCAGTCAAGAGGAATGCCAACTCTCTCCTGGTGCACAGTGGTTACTTTAGCTACACGTGAAGCTAGCTGTCCACCAGGAAACCCCATAAATTAGAGAGTTGAAGCAGAGCACCCAGAGGACATTTGTGGGAAAAGCAGAAGATATTTTACCCATAAAATATGATCCACTTTTACCAAAATCAGTGACATAGTTGGTGGTGTGTGACGTAGTGCTGTAAAATGTTACACACTTCTTATGGGAGATCGTACCCACTCAACCCAAATTACATAGAGCAGGCATTTAACACACACGGTGGGAATGAAAGAGGCACAGTTCTCTCTCTCTCTCTCTCTCTCTCTATTATAAGTCAGTGTGCCATCAAAATGATTTTGAAGCTGTTTGTATTAAGGAATATATTTACGTAATGTTGCTAGTTCTATAAATGTGGTTCTAACTTGAATGCCAGGATGCCATGGAGAGCACGGAGTCTGGGCCCACTGTTGACCGACTATTGGACTCAGTCTACCTGAGGAGTGGAGCTGGACTCAGAAGACCTCAGAACTCCGCAAGCCTAAATGTCTCCCACCTCGATGGCACTCAGGGGAGCTTCCACCTTTCCCAGGTACAACACGTAAAAGGGAAAATCAGGCATTTTCGACATATGTTAAAATAAAATATAGAGGTCAGGCACAAAAATTGAAACACAATTTCAGCCATACCTTTGTCAACCAATCCACCCTCAGGTTCTGCTCCCAGACTGTGATGAAGATAATGATGATAATGATGATGAAGATGAAGAAGGAACAGATGAGCCTGATGGTGCCAGGCCTTCCTTGGGCATAAGGGGTGGGCCTTGTGGTGATGTGACTGGTGCAGAGGCTTCAGGCAGTACCAGTGAAGATGACAACAATCCCCTCTCCACCTCCCTTGAACCCAAGTATTTCTCCCAGAGCTTCCACCAGGAGCAAGAAGATTCAGATGATGGCTGGAACCACTGCCCAGACAACATGGAGCTGGAGTTTCAACAAGGTTGGCTTTATCCTTCATGTGTATATCAGACATTTACTGAGTTACTCAAACCTGATACATATTGGTGCATGGTGTAATATGTTAATGGCATTGCTTGTCTCTTCAGGTGCCAATGCCACACGTAGTGTGGTGTACCAGAATGAAGAAGGGCAGTGGGTGACAGATCTGGCATATTACTCCTCCTTTGAGAAGGAGGTTGATGGGAAGACAACAGAGAATAATGGCCAGTTTCAGACTGAAGACTTCATTCCGCCCAGTATGTGCCAGGGCCACCGCGCTATTAAAAAACTGTGAGATTGTTTTACTTCAGTGTTTTTGTTTGTGCAAAATACTGTGAATAAATAGATGCTTTGGCCACTTTTTTCTTCCTTTGCAGGTGATGCTATGGAAATGATAGTTAAGGATCAAGAGGAATTTGAGAAAGAGCACAGATTCATGCAGGTATACAACAGTCCATGTTCCGCTCCTGCCCAGAAAACAAAGTTCTAGCCTTGGCTGACTGTCTGAGTTACATCAAAAGACATTGTAGAATGAATATACTGTTAATCTGTGTATCTGTTACCACACGCTAAACATAACCAACGTCGACACTGATTACATTGCTTGTCATGATCACATTAGTATAAACAAAATAATCAAAGAATGATTTAGTATAGTGTGCTTCTGCCTTTTTGAAAGAGAAGACAATAACTTTTTTGTGTGTGTAAGGCACAGCCTCTTGTGTTTTAATGTGAGTATTGCTGTTCACACAGGAGGAAAAGATAGAGCCGGCCAGCTGCAACAGCACCTTTCACAGTGGCTCATCTTGGAAGATCCCCACCAGCAGCCACATCCTGATGAGGGCATCTCACGTCTCCTCAGACATTAAGCAGGGAGACCAAAGTTACCTGCGACTGTCTTTTGGGCAGTTTTTTGGACAACGCTCTGAAGCCCTGGGCTGTCTTGGCAGCACTGATGATGCGGACGGGGTTAAACGGGTCAGTAAAGCTGCTTTCTTAGTGGTTACAGGAATTAGAATGTTCTTTCTCTTTGGGGTTTTAAGAGTTCATTCAGACAAAATACAGTTGAAGGGATGTGCATCAATATTGATATGCATGTGTGTGTTTTGTTTTGTTTTTTATTTATTTTTTGGTGTTGTTGTTAAGAGAGACTCCAGAAACAATTATGGCAAGATTGTGTTTGTAGAATTTAATGGTGTGAACTTGAGATTTCATTTACGTTTGCCTTTAGCTTTTAAAGTCCTTTGGAGAGGGAACTATAACGCTTATTAAAAGCTTGTTCTTGTTCTTTTAGCCATCCTTTGGCTACATCATTACATCTCCAGAGAAGAGGGAACCATTTGCCCTAATTCACCCCTCAGAGTTCTCAACTAGAGACAACTCCCCTCACAGTGATACCATGGAACTCAGTGAAGCAGACAAAACTCTCAACCCAGGTGTGTTCACAGTATTTCTGAGGCTGAAGAATCATTTTCCAGACTCATACAGCAGTATCTGATCTTTTCTGTGTTTTGTGTATCATTTATTGTTTTTTTTTTGTCTGTTGCTCATGATCTTCTCCTTGCAGAGGACCTGGACAAAACTCTGGAGGCACCAGGTGAAAGGATGTCACCGAAAGGTGATACTGATCCGCAACCGTGTAAACAGGAGGTAAAGGCTTTTTTTTTTTTAGATGTTGATGTTTGAATATCCTCATGTAGGATTACCTGTTCATGTGTATGACTTTCAAACTTAAAATCACTTCTCCTCTTTAGGACCTCGCTGTTAGAGCTGCACTGCCTGACCACAGTGAGGGCTCTGGCTCAGAGTCAGGCTTGGGTAACCAAAGCTGTGTGTCCCCCGACAATAACAGCAGCCACCTGATGCTCAGTATCAGCACAATCGCTTCAGCCATTGCTGATGCGTCCATCAGCACTGACCCATCTCAGCTGGCTGCCATGATCATGGAGCTGTCCAAGAGGAGCAGGGTGATCAATCAGCCTGGTTCTGCAGGACCTGTTGGACCTGCTGATAGCTGTGCAGAAGAGCCACACTCAGTTGAACATGTAAGGCTTTGGGGTTTTTTCTTGCATAATTCCATAAAAGTTGGGATGCTGAGTAAAACATGAATTAAACAGAATGGGATAATTTGCTAATCCTTGTTGACGTGTACTCAATTGAAAACACTACAAAGGCAATATATTCTATGTTTGACCTCATCAGCTTTATTGATTTTTGTAAATGATTGCGTTCTATTTTTATTTGTTTTTCATATTGTCCCAACTTTTGGAATTGGGGTTGCACATTTAATAGTGTGTATTTCGAGTTGGTCATTACCAGGCACTGCAAAGTTATTTTCAATTTGAGTTCACATTTTATTACCTGAGGTTATAACATAACTTTTAGAAATTAGTCCAACCACAACATTTCATATAATAAATGAAATATATTGTTTTTGTAAAAAAGATCTTACCAGAATAAACAGAAAAAAAAACAAACAAACAAACTAAGAATTCCTTGAATACAGTTGTCCTTCTGAACTTTGCAAAGAAAATGCACTTCTTTTGTTCTGACTCAAGTAAACCTTTTGAATTACTATCTGTGTTTTTGATGCAGACATTCGCAACATTTGCTTGTCAACAATGAAACTGTGATCTGAATTTGCACTTTTAACATTCTCTCTGAAAAAAAAAACCCTTAATAAATAAATAAAATGCAGTGTTTTGTCCTCTACATAGATCCTGCCGGAGCCATATCAGAGCGCCTTGTTGGACGCACTACAGAGAAGCACCTGTGTTGGAGAGCTGAGCACCGTTGATATGGAGAAATACATTAAAAGGACTGACGTGTCAGACAGCAGCGATGCCTCTGTGGCACACACTACCTTTGACCTGACAGGCTGGGCTGACAACCTCAGCAGCTCTCAAAGGAACCAACAGGCTCAGTATCCTGAGGAACAGGGGAGCTCAGCTCAGCGAGTGGATAGTGAGACTCATCAGAGGCCCACAAGTGCAACAACTGAGGAGAGAGTCAGAAGAGGAGAGACAACATTAAACACTAACTCATCTGCGGTGTCCCTTTCAGATGTATTATCTCAAGGTCCAGGTCATAAGGCTGACTCAAAAAGGAGCTCTATTCCTCGTCCTCGTATATCTTTCAGCTCTGCCAGAAAGTCTATGGGATCAGAGCATTCTTCCACTCTCAACCCACCGGCAGACAAAAAGGCAACATATGGTAACTCTGCTTCATATTCCACCAAGACCTGTGCTTCCTCAGGCAGGACCCTCACAGAAAATGGAGTCAAGCCAGGAGAACTGAACCCTGAAGCATCCAACATTATTAGGCCTTCCTTAGAAACACCACAAAAGAGTGAGAAATGTGCTGCTGCCTCACCTGGCCTGCCCAGAACTCCTCCAGACTTGAGGAAAGGACAGTCTTGCTTGCCTTGCTTTCAGGGTTCCTCTCCTCCATCTCAGAGGGTGAGGAGTGCAGGTCAGCAGCAGCAGGACAGATCCAGCAACTCCCCAGAGAAGAAACCACCACTGGTTGCTGGGTTCTCCCAGCCACCACTAGACCCTACATCTGGTGAGTAATGAAATATGAAATATGGCTTCTTATTCAAACACTAACACGCAACAGTTGTCTTTACTCTGGTCAGTCATATTGAAACAACTTTAGAGATCAGCAGCCACCATACTGCACACGATGAGGAGGCATTGCCCGTGTGAGACTATTGAGATGAGGTGTTGAACATGCATGTTAACAATACCTCCTGTGTTTTTTCAGAGCTGCTGAAGGGTTTTTCTGAGCCCTTTGTGGAGGAGACACAGTGTAACTTCCGACCGTCCACTTCTCCACTTACTCACTCCTCTCCAAGTCAGACCTCCACTTCTAACGCTGATGGGTATTAAACTTTCAATATTAGTAATTTTTATGAAAGGATAATCTTTTTGTGGCTTCGGATTAATTTCAAATTTCCCAAATTTATAAAATGATTACCTGATAAGAAAGGAACTGTCCTGATCTTAAATATTTACTCTCTTGTCTGCTCTGGTATAATTTACGTGTCTGTTGTTTAGCTGATGCACATTACTACTGACACAGGACATTTACATTTTGAGTCGTTACTCATTTATTGCTTTGGTCCCATGTCGTCTTGTTTTCCTGGTATGGTGTCACCTGCATCACACAGTGGAAGTCTGGCAGACAAGCGTCCAGGTCTTGACCACTCTCCTCAGTCTACCTGCTCCAGCCCTAGTCTCAGCAGGCTCACGTACATCTCAATGAATGATGGCACTGTCATACCCACACCTGAGAGGCACAAGGTATGATAGGACTAATTAAGCTATAACTAATATTGGCTGCAACAGCAATAAAAGTTCCATTCTTTTTGTGAAATGAATGTCACATGACCAGGTCTCTGTCATGTGACATTATCGTTGAAGTGTTGTCCTCAACAAGGGAAACTCCAATGCTACAATTCACAGTGATGTTGTTAATGCTGCAGACCTAATACCATGTAATACAGTTTAGCCCTTGAAGCATGAAATGTTAAATATGCTAGTACCTGCTTTCTCTGACATTAATAGATGAAATAGTACAGTTGTGTTACTAGTGAAATGGTTGTAGGTTCTGCATTAGTCATGAGTGTGGTATTTATTGTCTCGGGTTGTTTTGCCCTCCACAGAAAAACTGTACTGTGGCACTGAGCACCACCATCATCAGATTCAGTCCAACCCCACCAGTGGAGCCAGATGCACAGTCTAACCTTGATATTCTTGGCCTGCCTAAAAGTCTGGACCAGGTGCAACCACAGCACTCTAAAAGTCTGGACCCACTACCAGCACAGGAGTGTCGAAACCCCGAGCCTTTGTGTGCTGGTTCTGCTTTGAGCTGTACTCGCAGCCAGAGTGCATGTAATTATCACTGCCCTGGGGACAGAACTGGTGATCTTTCAGCAGATTGTGGGAACCACAAGCAGCTATCCGTGTCCAATGTAAGACAGCTCACTAAAGTTGACTCCGGCTATTGCAGTAATATGAACATTCAGCAGGCTAGCAGCACTACAGGTCCTCAGAACTCTCAGCAGTGGGGAGCTGCTAGCTCAGTGTCATCGTCGGTGTATACCGGTGGCCATGGCATGCCTCCATCCTACTCGTCAGAGGGACTTCCCTATGTGCCTATCCCCAGCTTTAAACCCCAATGTGCCAGCTTGATTGACCTTCCCCACCAAGGGGATATGCAGTCCCTCCTTGCTGGACGCTCTCTCTTCAACTCCCAGCTGGCTCAGCAGTATTTGGGACCTCAAGCTCCATTACATCCAGGTGCTTATCATGTGGGAGCAACAGCAAATGGTCTCTTCAGTGTATCCTCTACAGGCATGTCTTTTCCCTCTGCTTTCATAAATATAGGCTGAGTTTTGTCTGACGAAACAGTAAAATACCATGAAAAATATTGATGCACCATAATGGTTAAACCCCTAATATACTTGTTGAAATAATTCTGCTTCCTCTTCCATTTTTTCAGGCATACCCAACAGCGATCTAACAGTGAGACATGTCCTTCCCACATCAGGTCCTCTGGGGATTTCTGGGGCAGCTGGGTCCCATTACGTCCCTCGACCCCATCAGGGTCAGCAGGACATGGGGATGATAGGGAAACCGTACACTCAGTATGATGCAGAGCCACTGGTGGCAGGTGGTCTTGAGGAACTCAGAGGTGGGGTCTTAGTATTTATAGCAAAGTTCTTTTTCCCCCATAATATACTGTGTACACTCTTGAAATTGGAAACAATGATAAGACTTTTTGACTTTAGTGAGAAAAGACCATTAGTTTAGAGTGTAATTGTTTTGTTTATAATCTTCTTCATACCTTAACTAATCATATCTGTGGGCAACAGTCTGTCAGATACAGAGAGTAATCAATCTTGTGCACAGCAGAAAATTGCTATAGGCAATTAAACTGTGAATTTTTAATTGCTGTAATCCATTATAGTGTTCAAGTCTTTGCATCTTGTTGTCTTCAATTACAATGAGCACACTGCTCACCTCTTCTGCATCGACGGGCAGTATTTCCCTGCGTCAGCTATCCCCATTCCACTGTCACCCTCAGGCCAAGTGGTGGTGCCAGAGGAACTGCGGTTCCCTCACGCCTGCTGTGTAGGCATTGCCTCACAGACCTCCCTCAGCCTCTTCAACCCCTCTGAGAGATGGCAGCAAGTGTCAATCACTGTCACCAGCCTGGCCATTGATGGAGAGAAGGTGAGCAGAAAGCACATAATAACTAAGTGGTGCTCCTCAAGGGGCTCCTTGTAATTAGTTTCCTTTCAAACACAAGTTATGAAAATATATCTGGCTAAACCAGCTGGCAGTACTCATTGAAAGATCACCTTTTCTTCTATCTTCAATGCCAATCCCCACAGGTGAATAGCTTGCCATACCAGTGGCTTATAGTGAAGAACAAGACTATCATTGGCCCTAAGACTACAGAGGAACAGAAGGTGTTGTTCATCCCTCCACAAGCTGGTGTCTACCAGTGTGTCCTCAGTGTTTGCTCCTGGCCTGTATCTGCCGAGACCGAAGTTGCTGCCAGGGCCAATATCTTTGCGAAAAGGGTGGTGCTGCTTGCCATCGCAGAGAATCCTGCACTAGAAGTGAGGACCTCCAATTCACAGATCACACTCAACCACAACTTAAAAACTTCACCAAAAATAATCTGCAACATAAGAAATAAGGCAAAGTAAAACACTTGAGGTTCGAGACTCATGTACAGAGATGGTTTTTTGACAGATATGATATAGAAATAAAGTTGCTCATTCCCACCTTACTGAATGGCCCAAACATAAAGTTAAATATGTTGCATTGTATGTAACACCCAAGACACACTGCCTGCCTGAGCAGTGCATACACGTCACTCCACCTCTTGTTTTTCATTTTGGTTCCATGTGACATACATGTTTCTCAGCTAAAAGACAGTGAAAATGATCTGTTGGTAGTCACAATGACATCCTACCGGCAACGTTACACCTTTTACTACAGTTTCAATGTCTATGTAGAATATGTCACACATAGGATGTCAGTTTCGCTTAATTTGGCTTTCAGTAGCCTGACAGCCGTTAACTAGTAACTAACCCATTTTCTCATGTTTTTGTGTCTAAGTGACAAATAAGGACACCGGTTTTTGAAATTGGTCCGGTATTGAATGAGAGTGCTGCAGCCAGCAGCTGTAACCCCTCTGTGCGTTTGTTTTTGCCACTGACATAGCCAGGTTGTTATTCCAAGTGTCTGACAACATTATGGAAAGGATTCCCTCAGAGACAGACCTGTATGTGAAAGAGTAAGATGCTTTGTTTAACCAGGAACAGACACTGTATCACTCTCGCCAAAAGCCACCAGACTCCATTTACAGAAACATTAATTTAACTTAACTCCCCAAAACCATGTTGGTTTGTCTTCCCGCTGTCCCAGTGATCACCACCAACTCTGCTGTGCTCGAAATAAACTCCTAATTCACTGAATTGAGAGGGCAGATATCAGAGAAGCGGCATGGAAAACAGTGTAGAGACAGAATATTTTCACATTTGAGTCTGGAAATAGCTTCACCAGACATTATGACCAGAGATGTTAGACTTCAACAGATTTTCTTGGTTAAAAAATGGAAACCCTGCTTGCATTCAGCACTGATGAAGTAACAGGTAGTTGTGATGTAGCTTTCATTTGTGAGAGCTGTTCAGCAGTTGGTGGTCAGAGCTAGCTTGTCCGCCCTGGTTAGCTTTACTTTGAGCTCACCCGTCTTCTCCTCAAAGTTTTTTTCAGTGCATTTAGTCACAGTAGCTCTCAATGGCATAAAATACTTGGCTTGAAGCACTGAACTAGGGCTTTGAATCCCTTGTCTTCTACCACACTGCTTGGCAGCATGTGAGTCTCAATCATACGACACATCAGCTGGGTGATAGCCTCTGGTGGCGTGCATCGCATTGCTTGTGTAAAGTTGTGAAAGTTAACCTGTACACCAACATGCGTAACCAGCCAAAAATATTCCTGCTAGTTAAGCAACTAAGGGTTAACCATTGACATCCATCGTCACAGCCATGGGAAAAAAATATCTATGTATATTAAACTCAACACTTCAGTTGAGTACACACTTCTAAACTTTCTCTGCCTAAACTAAATATAACTGAAATTTATAATGAATTGAAACATTCTGTAGAAGTGTAGAAAGATGAGGTGCCTGCCTGTGTGGACACCACATGCGTGAAAGCGTGAGCCGTCACGCGCAGGTAGACGTAGGCAGTGAATCCCGGGTGAAAGACAGGATCTCAAATTCAGTTTGATTCTCAGGTTGAAGTCGGCAAATCTGGCTGTCTGGATTTTGGAGACCTTCCAGGAGGCAGTGCCAGATCCATTCCTCTCAAACTGCTCAACAGGACTCGTGCTACAGTGCCCATCCGTCTGGTCATCAGCGCAGTGAGTCAGCATACTACATATGTATATATTCTTAGACACCTAGAAACATACATATACAGATCCTCTACAGTGAAACAGTGACCTCCAGTGGTAGCTATGTGGTTTCTACATGATGCAACTGTCTGATGTTAAAACACAGGTGGACATTTAAATCTTATGTGTTATAACTGCTTTGACATTAAGGAGCGTTAGTAAAATATATTTCAGCGTACATTTGGGTTGTCTCTTTGTAAAATGGCTGTGTTTAAGTAAACATTAAGATTGGATGCAGTTGGTCCTAAATTGAGCATAACTCAGGTCTTTTGTTTCTGCACTAACTAAATTTGAGGGTGTCAATAGAGGGAAATTAAGCTGCCCTTTAGCCACTAATCCTTACTTTGATATGCAAAGCAGAAAAAAAACACAGCAGTGAGCATAATAAATGTATCTGAGTGGGTCACATTTCACATCTCATTTCTCCAGAATGCTTCAGCTTGGCGATGCTTCACCTTTTCCAAGCACCCTGTTACCATGACATCTGATGTGACACAGCAAGCTGGACACATGACCTCAGTGTCCTCTCCATCGGTGATGAATCACGTGATGCATGCCAGCCACGACGAGGTTGGAATTGCCAAAATCATTTCAACCATATTCAGCATGTCTGTCACTTCAATGATTATTTCATGCTGCGTGTTTTTGGTTCATATAGCACAGTTTCACAGATCCGATGTGATTGTGTATCTCACCTATTGAGCAATGAAACTGATTTTATTGGTCACATGAAAACGTGTTTGTTTGTTTGTTTGTTTGTTTGTTTGTTTTCTCCTCAGAATCCACAGGCCCTCATGGTCTGGGTTCACTTCAAGGCCCCACAGAAGTACACAGTTTCTTCAGGTAATCAACCTGGATCGAACATTTATGGATTTGCACTTTTTGGATTTAGCATCATTCACGTTCAGGGCAGTGGGATGTGTTAACTGGTTCATGTCACTTAAATACAGAAAAAACAGTCATGAAACAAACTCAGGTATTTTGTGCTTACCTCTACTCTTTGTGGTTGTGCTGGCAGGAGAGCTTGGTCTGCCTGATGAGTACAGTGCTCGGGTGGACATTGAAGTGGACTCTCCTGGGCCAAGTCATGTGATCAGGAGTATTCCTCTCAGGGCCAGGTCTGGAACTGCAAGGGTCCATGCTCCTAAAGACCTGCAGGTGGTCCAGCTGCAGTTTGGCCTATTTTCTTTTTTCTGTCTCATTATTATGTATGTCTTGTCACAAGTAGGTCTTCATAGGAAGGAGATTGATCAGCTCCTGCAGAATTGGCCAATCAGATGTAACTGAAAATCATTGCACCAGCACAAGTAATACACAGAGGATTGATAATGTTAAAAGAAACATAGATGACACAAAAGTGGTCTAAGCACTTACAGGGACTGTTCTGATTATCAGTGACCACCTTGGACAGTTAAACTAATCAACTGCCGCAGATTTCTGTGTTAAAAGCAGTCAGACTCTTACCTATCAAAAGGGATTTACAGGTTAGGTTTTCTCCTGCTGCGGTCTCGGTATTGACAAACAGCTGCAGGAGTACAGGCCTCCAACCAGCTAGTCATATTTGGCAAGTCATTCATAAAATTTCCAAGGTAGGTAGTTAAACTTGAAGGTGAGATGGCCCTGGTCATAGAAAATTGGCATATTGTACTTAGAAAACAATTTGTCTTACAAATTTATGAAAAGCTCATTCTGAAATCTTCTTAGCCAGTCATGTTGATTGTTTGAACATCTTACATAGCAGCACGCAAATGAGGAGTGAAGCATGAATTTACAGAACACTTTAAAATGAACCTGATGGGATGCACAACTCCCCATTCTTGCTAAGTATACTGTCTGACTGTCTGCACTGGATTAAAGTGTGATTTTGTTTCATATGTCAGAAGACTGTGAGAAATGAAATCGCTTATCACAAATACATCAAATTTTATTTGGCAGAAAGTTTGATGTAAAACTACCTTTTTTTATCACGTTTTATTCCTCGTTTAACTTCTCTTGACCTTTTGTAGAGTTGGCAGTCAACTGCTTTTTTGTGCTTCTTTTGTCTAGACTGTCAGCCTGTCCGCTCCACTGGGTAAATCCTGTCAACAGATGCTGCCATTAAAGAATGCAGGAAACATTGACGTGCAGCTGAAACTCAAGGTAATTCTGACCTTTACTTTTATTAGATCTGGGGTTTGGGTAAGCCTCTGTGACATTTTGGGCTCAGAATGTGGTACATACGGTGGGGATTCATTGATATTTTTCTCCTGTTTGTCTCGTTTTCTCAGTTTTTACCTTCTTCCTGTCGTCTTTGTCTCACTTCTCTTGTTCACTTTCTTTCTGACATTGCTCCTTCCCCAATTCTCCTTTTCTCTCCTGCTTCCCCCCAACTTGCCTCACCCGTCTATATATTCTGTGCTCTGTCTCTCCCTCCATCTATTTCGTCTCCATCTCTTGCCCCTTGCCTCCCAACATTCAACCCACAGTTTTTTTGCTGTTTCATCACTGATTTGACTTCTCTTCTGACCTCTATTCCCATTAATTGTCTCCTTTTCATTTCTGTTTAAAGCACAGTGATGCTGAAGACAGTTTCTCTGTGACACCTGATGAACTGTCCCTGAGAGTGGGAGAGGAGCAAGGCATTGTGGTTTCCTTCAAAGCACAGGGCAGCAGGAAATATCGAGAAAGGTATACCAACATTTACTGCTTTTACATGTGATTAAGTAGTTACTGTGCGGTAAGCAGATTTTATAAAAGTGTGAAAATAGGAAACCATCCATCTATTCTGTAAAGGAAGTAGATAGATATTAGAGATTATGTAATAGATTTAGATCTAGTCTTAGTCTTGGGTTATATTCCCGAATAATCCAAAACAAAACAATGTCACATGTTCAGTGGACATCTCAACTTCTTGATCTGGGTTAACTTGCTTGTGCTCGTTGTGTTGCAGCCTTCTTACCATCTTGGTGCTGCCATCAGGTCCTCAGTATGAGGTCACCCTGAAAGGAGAAGTTGTCCCAGAGGACTCTGGGAAATCTGCCATTCCCTCTGCTGCTGTCTTTGGTCCTGGTGTGGCCAGTGATGTTCCACCAATTCTCTCTAATAAACAGTTCGTAGCCTGGGGAGGGGTTACTCTGGGGCGAGCTGTGTAAGCAAATTTTCAGTTTTTCATTAATTTCACCTAACTTGGTTAGAGAAAAAACACTTTATAGGTATCAATTATTCATTGGAAAGTAATCAATAAAAAAACTGGAGGCCCAGTGGTCCACCTTATTCTATTAAAGCTTGTATAATGTTATTCATGAGAAGGGACAGAGGCTCTCTACAGGGAGTGTTATTCCTCAGAAGCTATTTCAACATAATGCACAATTTATTTACACTCATTGAAGGGAGGTAAAGCACAGACAGCAGTAAGAAAGCCAAATCCCCCATAGGATGGGTTTGTTCTTTAAAGGTTTAACTGGATCCAGGTTTGACTTGGCTCTTCTACTCAAATTGGGACATTTAAATAATGACTCTCAATCTCAGAGAAAACATTGTCAAAGGTAGTCTGACACTCCTGCACACTGTCATAACCAACAGCTGCTGTTGTTTTTCAGCCAACAGAAGCTGGTTCTAAGGAACAACTCCACCAACACCACACAGCAGCTACGGTTGCTTATTCGGGGTCAAGACCAGGACTGTTTTCAGGTAGATTGTAATATTTGCATGTTTCCGAACTGAGGAAGCATAGAGATGAGATGTTTACCAGAGTATCCTCCCATCCTGTTTTCCTGTTTTTCTGTTTTGACATCCTGCATGGAATCAACTACAGGGTTTATTTTCATTATCATATGTTTGTGTTTGTTCATCAGAAAGTGTTTGTGACCAAAGGTGTTTTTGTTTTTTTTCAATCAGTTTTCTTTGTACACCCAAGTGGATCACACAGATACATGTAGCTAAAGCCAGAGAGAGAAGAGGCTTAAGATGAATACACTAGTGTGGCATTAAAGGACCTCTTCACTGATGATAGAATTATTCTCCTATAACACTGTCAGACCCATGATGGACAGTTAGAAAAAAATGATTCAGCAGCATCAGAGATAATCATTTTTTATTCTATGCATTCTTCTTCTCTGCCAAGACATGTTGCCTGTATTACCTACAATACACCACAGGTGAAGCAGTTGAGTTGTTGTAAGTTGTAAGAGTTCAAATTTGTGACATTTCTCTTTACATTCCCGTAATTTCTCACCCAATAAAACAAATGCTACAAAACCACAATTCATAATTTGAGTAATCCCTTCAGGAATGTCTACACTATTCATATGTGAAATATACTATAAACTTGTGTGTCCCTCAGCTCCAGAGCATGTTCAGTCTTGAGGAGCGTCTGACCCGGCATGGGGAGCTGTCCATCCGTCCCAGAGAGGACGTGACCGTCCATCTGCTCTTTGCTCCCACCAGAGTGGCCTGCATGTTGGCCAAGCTGGAGATCAAACAGTCTGGAGTCCGGCCTTCACAGCCAGGAGTCAAATTCACTGTGAGGATGTGACCATTTCTTTTCTGTGTAATCATCTGTTACTTTGCACTTCTCTCTTTTATCTCTACACAGGCACTCATTTTTCCTGCCTCATTTTCTTATTTTCTGTAGAAAGACTTATAGTTTAGTTTGAGTTGATTCCTGCATGTCCTGTCTTCAGATTCCACTGTCAGGCTATGGCGGGACTAGCAACATAATCCTGGAGGACCAGAGAAAACAGGCGGACGGCTATGTGGCAACAATGACGGACATAGCTGTCAGTCGCATCAGCAAAGTCTGTCTGTGTGTGAGGAACACAGGCTCCAGAGCTGCTTTTATCAAAGCCATGGTCTTCTCTGATGTGCAGACGAGATCAGTTATGGAACCCTCCGTCATCAGCCTTGCCCCGTCACAGTTTGTTCTGAAGGAACGAACACAAGAGGTAGGAGAGAGTATACAAGTCATGTGAGTCACACTCTAGCTCAGCAAAAAAAACACGGTACTGAAATTAATGATTTGCAGTAATACATGGGGAAGAAATAATAATATGAACCAAATATTAATTAATATATATATGTGTGTGTGTGTGTGTGTGTGTGTGTGTGTGTGTGTGTGTGTGTGTGTGTGTGTGTGTTTGCAGGTGATCACTGTGCTACTGAAGTCCACCTTAAGAGAACAGAACATAAGTCAGTCTGCCAATGCACTGCTGGCTACTGTCTGTCTGTTTTGTGGAGATGAGGTCTCCAGGCAGCAGTATAGGAGGTGAGACCTTCTAGCACTTAGTTTAGTTTATTTGTTTCACTGTTATTTAAGTATTATGTCAGCAGGTATGGGAATTAGTAGTGTGAAACTGAATTAAATCTGTCCTTAGGAAAGGTTTAGTACAAAACTCTGATGTAGTGAAAAAAATGTGTTTTGAATAATGTGAATCTCTCTGGGTTGAAGTGATTGTATCACTCTGACTTTGCTTCAGCATGAGTACAGAGTACAGTACAGAGTACTGTTCTGTGCAGTACAAATGTACATTAACTTCGTGTAAAGTGTATACAGTGTAAACAATACGGAGAATTGGTCAACTGAAACTGTAGACATCTATTAGACCAGTAATTTTTTTATTTTCACACTTCCATGATCTGATCCAAAAGACATATTGTCCATGTGCAGCTTTGTTATGCACCAGGCAATATTTGTGTGATACTGCTGCCCATGGATGATTTGTATGCTGTTATGCTTCAAATAAACATGCATTGTTTCTGAATAATAGAAAGTGCTGACAGACTTTAGACATTAAATTCCAGGTGGTTCTGCTTTTGCAAAAAAGTAGTTTTGTTCCCCCTACAGTGTGTTTGTGTTTTGTTCTGTCAGATTGCTTCAGAGCAAACCAGAGGCTGCGCGGAAGGCTCTGTCCGAGAACAGTCTGCTGAAAAACATCGACTTTAATGAGAGGTTCCTGGGAGAAGAAAATATTACAGAGAGTAAGATGTCACTATCATTTTGTAGGGTCTGAAAACTTGGTTCAATTTGACCTTTCACTAAGTAATTTTGGAAATGATAATCTGTAGTGTTTTCACATTTCATTTTGCTGCTCTGTTTATAGCATAGTTGGATTATGATAGGTCTTACCAGCAAATGATAGTCTAAAGGTGCAGAGAAAATAATACAAGTAACTGATTCAATTTAAAAAAGGTTGTTGGAATAGATGTCTTAAATTTTGGTGACCCTGACTAATTTTTTACCTTTTCTGTAGCATACGACCTGCCCCAACGGCCCAACGAAGCTCACATCTTTTATGGAAACATGAATAAGATATTGGTGTCGTTGCTGGGAAGTACGAAGAGCACCGACTGTGAGCAGAGAGACCACGCTGAGCTGCTGCCCTCTGCTAGACACAGTTCAGAGACAGACAGGTACCAACAGACATATTCTAACATGCTGTATTATACTAGGACCTGGTTCAACATTCTGAATGGACAACATAACAGATATATTCGACTCAAAGAGGGAAATAAAAATGAATTGCTTGATATTCATTCATTCAATCTTTATTAAGGACACAAGTGCAGACACAAGATCCATAGTTAAGTTAAAAAAAAAGTATAAAAGGAATATTGCAAATAATTACAATTATAGTTACAGTATACAAAGATATAAAACTGTTCTCAGCTGCCTATTTTGCAAAGGCATGAGTGCCAATGATTCCAGTTTTGACGTGAATCTCACTGAGCTGATCTCAGGACAAACCAGAGTCTGTATAATAGCATTAGATGAGCTAATAAGTCTACACATGAATTTATAACAATAATGCCAAAGTGTGGCAGGACAAGTGCTTGATAAACAGTGTTTATCAGTATTGTAATGCATTCCAGTTTTACATGAAAAATATTTGGGTAAATGCGTGGTTTTCATGTGCATTCTGTTCTGTCAAGCTATGTACATATGTGTATTTTTATAATGTGGAATTCTCTGCTGTGTCTGTGTTTGTAGCTCTTTGATAGCTGTATTAATGTTGTTGTGCAATTCTCAGTGGTTTGCCAAACGGCAATGTGTCTCTGGACGTGCTGCCAGTGAAAGGTCCCCAAGGTCCAGCACTGAGAGTGACAGAGCCCTCCTTAAAGGTACCATAAGCCCTCTTTAATGGCTTTAATGATTTCTTGTGAGGAGATATGTGTTGATTATTTTGGTGTTGTTTCAACTGGATGAGACAAAAACAGTTCTTTCACTGCATTTGACATAAAAAAAAAAGTTTAAATTTTTCAATGCAGACTGTTTTCTTCTCCCTCAGGCCTCAGAGTCATTACACAAGCAGTCGGAGTCCTGGACCGTCCATCCAGAACAACTTGTCCTCACAGCTCCCACCATCAGTGAGTAGAATCAGGATTTCAGTTGCACATTATTATGTGAACTTTTATCATCTTAGCTGTGAAATTCACTACAGATTTTGAGTGTCTGGTTCTCCAAACCATAGGTGAATGAGTCTGCAATGATGTCTTGCATAAATAGGCAGCAGTACATGTTTTTGTTGTTGTTGTTGTTGTTGTTTTTAGATGGTGTAGCCACCACCAGCCAGGTTCAGGTTCGGAACAATACATCCAGAGAGCTGAGCTTTGATTTGTCCTGGCCTGCTCACTGCCTCACCATCACCCCTCAGCATGGAGTTATCGAGCCTCAGTAAGAATACACATGCTCACTCAATGAAATATATTGGCTAAGGTGAATTTGAGGTTTTTGGGTTACAACTAGACTCTATGATGTTTGCCGCATGTCTTTGTGTATCTTTCTTGTTTTGTTTGCATTTACCCCACTGTGGGTGATTGTACCACAGTAAGTGTATTAGGCATGCACAAAATGGTGACAGCTTATTTTTAAGATTCCGTATGTAAAAGTGACAGCTCAACCCTTTACAATTAGTGTCATCATAGCTTTACTAAATGAACGATTACAGGAAGACTGTCCAATCATAATTGATGTAACTCTGTGTACTGCGTCTCATTCATTTTCTTTAACCAAGGTGCCACCTGCAGATTTTGGTCAGTCCCAACCCTTCACTAGCAACTAAACCTGCCCTGCTGCCTTGGAGTGGACAGATTTATGTCCAGTGTGATGGTCAACAGAAGGTACAGACACTCTGGACACAGAGCTTTTCAAACCTGAACACAAGTCAATCATGACCGTTGTTTTGTGTTTATGAGAACTAAACAAGCGTGCTATGTGATTATTGGTTCAGTTTATTAAGGTCCAGATACGTCGTGACTTGGCTCTGGATGTGTCTGCCGCCCCAGCAGACACAACTCTGTCAGCCCTGCCTCCTCAGGCTGCCACCCCAGTGCTCCCTGTAGCCAGGCTTACCACCAAGACCTTGCTCCCCCCACAGACCCCACAGGCACCTCAAGCCCTGGTGGAGATCAGCAACAAGACTGTCATCTTCCCCACCACCCCCTCAGGGGAAACATCAGGTAGGGAGGTGACTGACCAGAGGACAGAAGTTGATCTGTTCCCCTGAATTTGGGTTGTAAAATGTAGCAGTACATTGTGGTAAAGCCTTAAAACAATGATCTAGGAGCCTAACAAAGTTTTAATAAAAAGTATTTTCCAGCTTCACACTGTTGGGGTTTTAAATCAGTCTGTAGGCAGCACATTGTGTGTGTATTCCTGAGGGAAGCTGAAATTCTCTTTTCTCTCTTCTACTTCAGAGGCCCAGCTGGAGGTACAGAATGGGGAAGTGGAAGTGAGGTGGTACCTGTCATCATTTGCTCCTCCATATGTCAAGGTTATTTTTTCTTCATTATGTCTTTCTTCTGTCAGTTCTTTCATTCCTGTTTACTGTTTTTCTGTTTCTTCTGTTTATTATCCCTCCTCTGGGAACACATGCATTTAGTTGTTTTGTAGTTTATTTCTAATTTCTTTTGAGTTTAGTTTAGTGGAGCTAAGATTTTATCTTTTGTCTTGTGACTCACTTTGGTAATGAGTTGATTTTGTAGGTTCACACTCCTGATGTTGATTTAAGATTGTTTTCTCTTGTTACTGGCCATTGTGTGATAGCAGTGATTCAGGTATAACTGTGGCCCCTTCTCTCTCTTCAGGGAGTTGACAACACCGGAGATGTTTACAGGGCCACTTACACTGCTTTCAGATGCTCCAGGGTCTCAGGCACACTGGGAGCCCATGAGAAGATTCAGGTAGGTACTCATATCTAACTAGACTTGCAGACATTATAATGGGATTTGACAAGATGTACTTCAAAATTTTCAGGGCATTTACAGGGCATTTATTTAAAACATTGGCTTTTTACAAATATAGGGCAAACATAGGTGTAGGGGTTTTTAAGATAAAACATTATTTAAATTTTTACTGAACTGCTCCTATTGGTTTATTTATATAGTTTGTTAAAAGCCAAATATAATTAAGTCATTTCTTTTCATTGCCTACTTTTCTTAATTAGACCACTTAACATATTGAAAATATCATTGGTATATAAAAGCCAACATGTTACACTTGGCTGAATTACTTTTTAGTTGCAGTATTGCGATCAAATTGTTTTTCCATGATACTGTGACTCTCATACTCCTCAGTGTAGTCACTTTGTTACAAATGGTTGGCCTACACATCAGTTATAGAGCAAGCTTTTTAAAATGCAACTAAGTGCAGCAGAGCAAGATGTTTATTTGAAGCAGGCTTATATTAGAGACAGGTCTTTGTTTTGAATTCCCTCTGACAAGTATATTTGGTCATATTTTAATCTGAAGCCTTCAGTATCAAACAAACTAGTTTCAACGTGTCATTTAATGTGGACTTTACGCCCTCATTTAAGAGTAGTGTAGTGGTATAATATAAACAAAAAAAGACAATTACATTGTAATGGGACTAAATGTTTTCCATTAGAGAGAGTGATAGAATTGAGTGTTTTCTCCCAAAGGAACAGCACTACAGCAGATCAGTCTTGTTTGTGGTACACTGCAGGCCTCATTAAACAGTACAGCACCTTCTTGCACCAATGCCTTGAAGAATTCAAGCAAAACAGACTTCTATCTGTACCTGGTCTTTATTGTGAAAAATGAAACTTTACAGTAATCCTACAAGCTTCTGCTAGGGGTCAACGATAGGATCAAAATCTTCTATCACAGTATATGTAATTGTATATCACGGTATTGGTTTATATCACGGTATAGTAATTGTTATGATTATTCGATTAAGAAATGGCTTAAAGTAATCATACTGTACCATACTTCATCTCATTTGATAATTTTTTTTTTATTTGAAACTTCCATACAAACAAAAACTGCCTCACAACTCAACCCTTGAGATAAAACAGAAAACTCAAAACAGTAAAATGAACATCGTTTCAAAATGGAAGCTTTAAGGGTCCAAATGAGAATAACAGGGATGCAACAGAGGTGCATTATCACCACTAACTGTTCTCTTACGTCACATGAGAACATCGTGAGCAGTTCTGCTGTCCAAATCACGTCACCATGTGAGGTAGCTGGATTGGTACATTTCCCTGTCTGCCCCGAATATACAGCACAGACACTAAAGCTGTCTTCTCTTATGAACTCTGCACAATGTCTGCAGAATCAGGTCTGAACATTGTTCAGAGTCGCCCTTTCACACATGCAGCACATTCGTCCGTGTCAGACAGGTCCTCACTTACAGGAAATAGTCTGCCTCATTTAGCCAAAGGGTGGTGTCTGGGTAGAGCGTGCAGGAGGAGGAGGAGCAGGAGCAGGAGGACTCATCTGTAAAGATGACTGTTTTTGTGTGGATATCAGTGCTACATGCATTTAGAGATATCTGCAATATGAATAAAGAGTGGAAAAGCATCATACAGGCAAGCAGATAATAAGAAGCAGCTACACTCCATGCAACGTCATCAACACGCCCCTTCACTCGCTGTGTAGCAGGGTAGCACTACATACACTGTGTATGACAAGTTTGTAAATTCAGTTTAAGGCATAGCTTGCACAGTGGAAACGGTATTGCCAAATCTTAACCAGTGGATATATTTCTGTTGTTGTACGGTGTATACCGTTGTACCGCCCAACTCTACTTGGCCCTCTTTACTCTCTGTTTTCTCTCAGTTTTTGTTTGATATATAATTTCAAAATGTGATTATTTGGAACATTTTCTTTGTTTACTGTTTTTATGTGCTTTAGTTATATTCAAGTAACACTTAGTGTATATTTTACTTTAAAACCTTGCAGTAGTATAACTATGTATGATGAGCATTTATATGGTTAAATGCGTTCTGATTACTTATTTCCTCTGTTTTTCTTGCTCTGCCAGGTGCCTATTACTTTCCTGCCCAGGGACAGAGGGGACTATGCCCAGTTCTGGGACTTGGAGTGCCACCCTGTGCTTGAGCCACAGGAGAAAACAAGAATCCGCTTCCAGCTCTGTGGCACCGTAAGGATTCATTTATTAGTTTTGTGGTCTGGGATTCAAACACCATACTGAGTGCAAATGTGCTACTGTAGTAAAGGAATTACACTGAAATGGAAGTAATTTTTCTTTCATGTTACAGGTTTCATTTTGCCCAAAATACAGTTACTGTCAAAATCACTGGTTACTAGTATTATTATATATACTAGTAAGTATTTTGCTTAGGAGTCACTATAATTTTGAGTTTTGTTATACGCTTAAAACAGTCATCATATCATCACTGTTCTCATTTTCTCTCAGTTAATGTAATGAAGTACATTGCTCCTACTTTGGCAATGTTTCATACTTCTCTACCAGCAACAAAGCAGAAGAACGTCCAAATCTGCATCAGCCAAACTTTTATCTACCATCATCAGCAGACATTGTGTATACCAAGTAAAGATATTCATACTCTAATTAACTTGTTTCACTCTCAAACCAAACCATGTGTGCTTGTTTAAAGCATTATAATGTGTCATTATCTTCATTAGTTAAATTAAAAAAAAAAAAAAAAAAAAGGGCACATAAAGTAGTACCTCCACTATTGGCTTTGTAGTCCTAGTGACAGAATTAACAAATGAGAAAAGTGGGTTGAGGGATGGCAAGGAGAGCCACCCTGCTGAGATGGGCCTGCGGGCTTCGTGTGTGTGCCGCTTTAATGTGAAGTGTTATGACAGACCCAGTTAACTTAAGAGCGCACATACACAGCAAGTGGGATGTCAGATAGATGGCTCCACATAAGTAGGTTAAGTGGCTATGATGGTGGTGCTTTTGTTGTTGTTGCCTTATTTCTTCGACACAGCGTTAAAGTGCCAAATCCTTCAGTGGTGTTTAAATGTGAATCTGTGACTCCAGCTTGTAAAACTTTGATTGAGATATGTCCCTGACAATCTGGTTGGAAGTAAATATGCGTGATGCGTTTCACATTTAGTTTTCATCATATCTGCATAGGATGAGTAATAGATGTAGTAGCAATGTGTCTTATCATTAGAGTCAAATCTGTTGTGCACTATATACTTGAAAGATGTTGAAGGTAATTTCTTCTTAGCTGTATTTCACTAACCGGCAGTTTTGAAGTAGTATGGAGATGGCTGCCTTGTTTTTTGCACTTTGTGAGCTTACTAGCTAAAATCCTGACGTGCTGTCTGTGTCCAAAGGGATTGAAGTCTGGACCAGTAGAAGGACCACAGGAAGGGGACTGCTCTCTGGTGAAGACAGAGGCCACAGTCAAGACCAGGAAGAGAGCTGATGTCTCAGCAGGCAAAACCAGGTGAGACCTGCTTAGCTAAAACTGAAACTGCATGTGATCCTCACCAGGATCTCTATGGCCAGTGTAAGAGATTTCAGAATAACAGTGGGGGTGCCCTGGTGACCTAAGGATTTACATCACTGACCTTCCAGTCGGAGATGTCATTGCATGTCGTTTCCAGCATCTGGTACTCTACAGCAAAGTCATTCATGTGTTTTCTCTATTTGAAATGAACATTTTTCACGAGACTCAGAAATTCACCGTAATGACTGAGTTTAATGGGCTGTAGGTGTCTCATCTTCAGGCAGTGATCGTGTTTTGCTTCCTGTTAAAAGTGGCACAATTTATAATTCTCAGCCAGGAGGAGGCTGTGCGGAGGGGTGTGTATTCTCCACAGGACCTCTACACCTTCCCAGCCACACGGGTGGGTGAGTCCAGCACTCTGAAGGTCAACATCCGCAACAACTCGTCCGACACGCATGAGGTGAGGCATGCCTTATTTTCATGAAGACATGGGAAGGATTTTTTTTTTCTTGCTTACTGCAGCAGAAACTGAAATATAGAATACAAATATACATCACTATCTATTCCAGAAAAGATCAGAGTAAAAGCAAGGAAACCTATAAAAGATTGCTTTAAAATAAGTCTTAAGTTTTAGTTGCTTCTGGAGGTGAGACCTTGTCATCTCAAACACAGAGATTCAGAAAGTTAAGTAACAGTGTAGATACTAGCTTACCTTGTGTTTACTGTTGTTTCATAATGCTACTAGAAATCGCATGACTGACTTCATTTATTTGCACTGATTGATAAATGTAATAACAACCCCTAACAATTGTCATTTGCATGGATTTGATATTTGACGTGTGGCTTCTCTAATTGACTTGCAGCTGAAATTTGTAAACCCTAGGGAGCCCTTCCACATCAAGCATTCCAAATATTCCCTGAGGTGAGTCCAATGGTCATTATCCTGGAAAGAAACTCTCCTTTCTCCACTTTTGATAGGACCAGGGTTGGGTAATAAGTGCCTTCCCCTGTTCATTTTTCATTCCAGGGTTTTTGGTGTACTATAATAGAAATCTATGCAGAAGCATCTTTAAGTAGTCAGGCATTAATGTTTAGTCAGGAATGGTAAATACAACTCAAACCATGCTCTGTGATGTAACATATAGTCTGTCTAATGTCATTTTACCACTGCAAATGCTGTGGGAGGTCCTGTGAGATGTTGGGACCTGGAAGATGATGTTACCATATACGGTACACATCTGAGGCCTCGTTTTGCCTGACTAAGGCCTTAGGGAGGGGTTGCCAGGCCACAGGTACCAGCTGTGCTATGCTGTGCTGTGCTGTGCTGTGCTGTGCTGTGCTGATGTGGGACTGTGTTCAGAATGGGAACATGTGTTTTGTACTGTTCAGAAGGGAAAACAATGCAAGAGTGGTGTGGAAATAAAAATACAAATGGAATTGTATTAACTTCCACAGCACACAAAGCATTGTCAGACATACTGTTGTATGTCTGTTGTCTTTTTATCTCAAGCATTGCATGTGTTGCTGCAATGTGAACCTGCCCGAGGAGTCCTACAGTAGATGTGTTGTGAGCCCTGCTGTGTGTGGATTTGTGGTGGCCTCGTGGTAGGGCTGTCAACAAATATTCCAAAATCAACTATATAATAGAAATGTTAAGAAATCCAGACATTAATTGTGAAAATCAATATTTGATTGTGGGTTAAAAAAAAGCAGCACCACTGCATGAAGATAAATGACTGTTTCTGTGAATGGAGTCTGGTGGCTTTGGTGACAGCGATATAGCAACTGTTTCTGATTAAACAAAATGGATCTTACTCTTTAACAAAAAGGTTTATCTCTGTAGGGATCCTTTCTATGATGTTGTCAGACGCTTAAATTTCAATCGGAGTTTGGCAAAAACAAACACTTTTAGTGGACGTACATTGACAGTGTGCAAACACACAAAGGGGGAGTACATTGCAGCATGATTTGTGGCTACTGTCTGCAGCACTGGACCACTTTGACTAATTGTCTCCATTAGTCAATTTAGATACAAAAACATGGGAAAACAATGTCTATAAACACAGATAATACTTGACCAGAACTTCCTCCGTTTGTCCGAGACATTGAAATCTTCCAGGACATGTGGACAGGCACCAGTTGGAAACACTGCACACACGTCACTTTCATGGATTGAAAATGAAATATAGGTCATTCTGGAATACTTCTACAACATGGTGTAGGACATTATTTAATTTGTTTATTTTGTCTTGTCTAGGTACTTAGATCTTTTAGAAGTCATGTTTATGTTGAAATAATATAAAAGTACTATCTCTTGGTTTGACCTCTTATAGACATAATGTGCAAAAAAACATATTTGAATGGTTCAAATTGATGTGGGTTTTTTAGTAATCGATCATACTTTTTGACAGCCCAACCTTTTGGTGGCTCCAGCATGTTGCGGCTCTTATCATGTACTCTCATTTCCACCACATCCATAGATACATCCATAGAGTGTAGTTTTCCTTTGTGACTACAGTGTTTTAAGGTTATTGTTTTTGCCATAGTTTAGTGTGCCATGATTCATACTATGTGATCCTAAGCACTTGATTTTATTTTTCTGTAAACATGCATGAAAATGTATGTATGTATGCATTTATTCATGCTTTCAACATTTTGAATTGAAACAATTGTTTATTTATTTCTGAACTATCCATGAACTGCTGTCCTTCTTCCCCCACATTAGATCACAGCACTATCTGAAGCTACCCGTCCAGTTCAAGCCCAGTACTGCAGGCAGACACGCTGGCTTGCTGCTCATCCAGTCAGAAACAAGTGGAAGTCTTGTTATTCAGCTGACCGGTGAGGCATTGCCTTGAATTCACCATCTACCATCCTACGCCACCTCTTCATGCTGGCTGGCTGGCTTTGGGTGGATGCTCTTCCCTGTACTATTCATCATGGGACAGATAAGAGTAACAGAGAGGAAAAGAAAAAACTGAAAACTGCTAAGGATCAAATAAAAGCAACCGTGGACTTAAAGCCTTCTTATTATTATGTCTGGAGATGTAGACTGTAGCTGATTAACTGGAGATGACTGAGACTCTACTGCCAACAGGCCTGTCTGCCTCTGGATGTGGCACAGGTGTCCTCAGCTGGCCCATGAGAAATGATTGTGCCTGTTTGTGCCTGAAGTTGAATGATTTGGTCTGACTGGCTCACAATTAGTTTGCCCCACTCTAGCATTTCAAAGAGTTAATGATTTTTGTCACTTGACTCTGGATTTGGCTTATCCCTGAGTCATATTACAAGGCAGCATTGCTGTTGCCATGGCCCCTATTAGGCAGTGCCAGTTGGGATATGTTGGGGATTACTTTGAGTTGGTCACAGAGGAATGTCTTTGTCTCTTGTTTGCTTACATGGCTGCAGGGATTTTTTTTCTCCCCAAAGCAGAATCATAAAAATCTGAAACAGGGGCCTGGGCCTTTTTTTTTTTTTTTTTGGGGGGGGGGGGGGTGTCTTAAACCTTATGAAATAATTTCTGTCATTAACGTGTGAATGTGTTAAGACTGCAGGTAATTTAAAGGTCCAGTGTGTAGGATTTAGGATGATCTGTTAGCAGAAATGGACTACAGTATTCCTAATTATCTTTTCATTAGTATATAATCATAATGTTTTCATTGCTTTAAAATGAGCTCTTTATATCCACAAAGGGAGCAGGTCCTCTTTCACAGAGTCCACCATGTTGGACTGGCATGTCTCTACAGTAACCCAGAACAGACAAACCAAACACTGCCTCTAGAAAGGGCATTTGGTGTTTTTAGCAGCTACCATAATATATATATATATATATTATGTTCTCCTGCACACTTGGAAATGGAGGGGTGAGGCGACAGGTGTTCTGCTTGATGACACTAAATTCTACACAGCGGACCTTTAAGGCTTCTGTTTTTTTAAAAAGTCACTTAAAAAAAACGGATTTTCAAATGTAGGTCTGTCTATATTTCGTGAAATATTCCTACTTTTCTGTACTGGTGTGGTTTCTATGACAGTGGCTCGTCATCATGCATGGCCCACCTGAACAGCAGCCTTCGTCAGCACCATGTGTTGATTTCCCAGCAACCTCCAAGACTCGTTCCAAACAGTCCAGATGTACTTAATTTAGTCATGATCAGGGCAGCTCGCAGCAGCATTAGGATGGTTAATGATTGTTATTACATGCTAAAAGAGTTTCCTCTGGTGGGGTTCTTGTTCGGCAGCTTGCCAGGCCTGCTTAGTATGGTTACCATGGCAAAATAGTGTTAATCAGTGTTCCAGTCACAGAAAATTAGCTTCCCATTTCCTCTTTTGGCTCTGGGGCAAATGGCCAAAATTGCTTGGGGGTATTGGATTCACATCCATTATCAGTTTTGGAACTGGAATGGCATGGAGAGATGTAATGTAAACTTCATCAAGATGTGTAGTTAAGCTGCTAGATGCTACATATTTGTTCATGTGACAGCATGAAAAACAGCAGTGTGGAGCATCACTTTCCTGCTTGCAGAGCGAGCTTTAATATGAAGGGTTCACATTGTAACGGGCTGCTCTCAATATGCCGTCACAGCTATCCTGACTGGTTTTGGTCTACAATTTGCACATGCTTTAAATAGTACATAATGTAATATATTGTTGTATGTACACATTTTAAATAAAGTTTTGTGATAAATATATTGGCTTTCCTTAATCATTTGAAAAAAATGAAGGAAATATGGTATGCTTAAGTGACGACCAATGCCTCAGTATTACCTCACTCTTGTTTTTGATTTTTATCGTTAAGCATAAATAACAATTTTAGGGACTGTGAGTGTCCACCAACAGATAATCTGTTTCTATTGGTCTTTTTTTCATTCATTGAATCTTACTTTATACAGGGTGGTCTAATGAGTGCGTACAGTGCAATCAAAGTCATCATTAAATACAGTTCTGATGGCATGCATGATCCCATGCAGCATACAGTTGCTTGCACTAATAAGCTAACAATAAGAACCCACCTGTGCTGTCTCTTGTGAAGTCTGTCCAGCGTCAAAGCATGAACACAGTTTGGCTGGCACAGCAGGTACACATTGTGTTCAGTTTGTTCCACCCTATTCCTTTCAGATTAAAATCTTGCTTCACATTTCAGATCTTTTCAGTGCTTATTCTGCACAGAGAGCCTCAGATCTGACGTTCAGACTTCCACAGTCCAGGCTTTAGACAATGGGGGTCATGCTGTTCTGGCTCCAGCACTGAGGAACAAACTCCTCAGTATCACAACAAAAAAAAAAAAAAAAAAAAGGTTTTTAAAACACATTTGTACACACTGCCATTTTTATAATCTTTACTCGAGGTTGTTTGTTTTTATATTAAGTGTTGTTTGTCCTATAGAAATAAAGTTCACCTCCTTTAGTGAAGTTACTGAGCAGCACTGGTGGATGGAGCCCTGGATGTGACACTCGAGGCCCGCTGGCTGCTGTATGGAGTGGAGCCTGCAGGTGTCGTCAAAGCTTCACCATGAGCCCGGCTGTCAGCAGCATGTCCTGTACAGTGGGGCAGCTGGGCTTTATTTTGCTTCCCAGACTGGAAACCACTGTAGTGCAGTTGGACTTGACGTCTAGCAACACAACATCACAGACTTTAGACAAGCAGACACGGCGACTTAGCACGCTAGCGACTGCATTTACAGGTAGGAAGCCTGCGACATTTCCTTAGTTATTTCTGTTCACTGGTGTGTTTTTAATGCATAATGTTGTAGTCGTAGGCGGCTAGAGGAATGTTGTGGTTATGCTAGCTGGTGTGGCTATACGCTAGTCAGGCTGTCCGGTGTGGGGTCTGACTTTGGGCCAGACGGTGGAAGTTGCTGTTTAGAGTTGGAGCTGCTTTCCAAGCTGCGCCAGACAGCAGAGCTAAGCTAACGCGGCTAAGTTAGCAGCGAGCAGGCTAGCACTGGCTCTCATCCACCCGTCGGGGCCACACTACCAGCCCGCTATGTCTCTGTCCCTGTAGGGGAACGCTGCCTCTCCCACTGACCGTGACCTCCGTGTTAATTATGGCATTTATTACCATGAGTAAAGACACAGATGAATTTGTTTCTGTCTGCATGGTGTGTCGTTAGCTGTTTTGCCCTGTTTGATTTGATGAACAAGCTAGCTGGGAAGCTAGATCAGAAATCTGATAGTCTGAGCTGTCATTCATGTTTTAGGCCAGGGGCTACCAACTTTTTATGCAGATGAGGCAGGAGGTGAATATGATGAGGTGGTGTCACCAAGCAGTCTCATCTGGCATGAGTTGGTACAGAACTGTGTGGTGTTAAACACTGTAGGGTGGGGTGAGGACCACAGTGGGACTGTGAAACATCACCATCCATCCACACACACACACACACACACACACACACCCTCTCACCATGCTCACTTACAAAGTGATACTTACTTTGGGGATGCCATAAGCACCCACACCTCCCACACTACACACCTTCCTTCCTGTCCATATTTTAAGAAAACATGGAGGGTGATCCCCTCCATCATCCTCCTTAAGATTAAGATGAGTGTGCACATCATCCATATGGATGCTCTGCTTGAGAAGTAACCCCCGACACTTCATATGGTTGTGGGCAAAATTATGTTAATCTGTAATCTGTAAATCATACCAACATCGGAGATGTTCTACTACAACAGACCTGTTGTTCTGTGTTTTATTTAATTCTTCCTCTGTTGTAGATTAATCACTCTCAAGTTAGATTTGATTTAGCGTCCACTACAACTTAGTGATGCCAGCTTGCAGACCCATGAGCCAAAGTCTCAAACTGACATGGTTTTCTCTGTGACACTGCACAGTCAGCACTGGTCTCTGTCCACTGTATTCCAGCCCACTGATCGGGTTTACATGAATTCAATTACTGAGCTCTGTTCTCTGGTTCTCTGTGTGAGCTGCATGAAGTGTTTTTTTTTCTGTGGGTCTGGTAGAGAGAATTGAAGTACATGTGGAGGGTGTGTCTTGTTCCTTGCTTGCCTGGTTGGCTGTACATAGGCCCCCTCCCTGCCTACCCTGCCTGTGCTGGTCCTGAAGGTTTCAGTCAGGGACCTATAGATGACAAAGAGTTCTCCAAGTTTTGAATCATTGTTCTTCACTTCTGTCTCTATCCTGTCTGTTTACCTGCCTGTGACCCCCCCACACACTCTCTCTCTCAGGCTGTCTGTTGCATCTTTCCCTCCTCTCCGGCTCATTTACACACTCTTTCTGCCATGCACGTACTTAACACACTTCCATCCAGTGCTGTGGAGTTTGGATGCTTATGTCAGAGCCATTGCCTGTGGCAGTAGAGATGCTGCTGCTGCTGCATCTTTTTCTCTTACCTGTTTCCTCTGTTGGCTGCTGCAAGCTTGTTAAGTTGGGTTCAGTGAAAGGACACCTGTGGATAATAATGATAAATATTAGCTAAATATTGCCAACATGTCAGGGTGTCATACTGTTTAAGACTTAAATCAAAGACCAGTATTATCCCATAATACTTTAACTCCGTTAAGTGCCAGTCATCTATTTGTTGACCTTTTTATGCACATTATTCGTGGTGGTGTTTGGACAGGCAGGACAGTCTACTTGCTGTCATTTCTTTTTGGACAGCATGACAGCAACCAGATTTAAAAGTCACCTCAGCTTCAAAAGTCATTATAGGAAAATCTAATCTTTATTTTGTTATAATGGAACAGAGAAAGTTTGTCATTATTTCATTATGCTGAAGTCAAGTGCATTTATATGCAAGTCCTTTCAGACTGAGACAGTTCCAGATATGTTTGATGGAGTCAGTTGGTGTGACACACAGTCAACAAGTTGCCGACAGGTTTTTATCTGCTACTGACATTTAAGGTGATGACATCACGCTCTGTTAACTGCCGTTCACTTAAAAACACGCTGCCTTCAAAGACTATAAATATGAGTGGACAGTCTTCTGTGCCATCATCCTTCAGTTTATGATTGGTTATTTCAAAGCTGCAGACAAAGTGGTTTCACATCGTAGTTTTCAGCCTCTGACAAAAAAACCAAAACTGTTGTCAAATGTAACGTTAACCATAGTATTAAACTGACTGAGAAAATGTGTTTACAGTGTTATTAGGCATCTGTATGGCTGAACAAACACAACTCCATGCCATGTTCTTTTACTTGTACAATTACTGTAATGCCACTGTAAAAGGCACATTAGAATCATTGAAAATAGCTATTGAGACCGTAACTTCATCTGTATGGATTTTCTATTCTTAAAGGTACTGCGTGGAGCTGCTGACCACTAATAGTGCCATAGAGCAGTGTTTTCATGAGTGGGTCCCCATTTAAAATATTCAAAACATTCAGCTTTGCAAACATTTTAGGAGGAACGAAGAGTACTAATCGTGTTTGCGAGGTGTCAAAGATCCACACAATATGATTTGATAACAGCAAATGTAAGTATATCAAAAAAAAAAAAAAAAATCCTCCATGGGCCACCTTTAATATTAGCAAGAAGTTGAGTAATGGTTTATCTTCACAGATAAGTCAGCAGAGGTTTGATTGGTGTTCAGATTGCTTGCTTTACTGATGTCATTGTCTCATCTGGCTAATAGGTTTGGGTTAAGTATGGTTGAAATGAGTAAAAGTGCTTTGTATGGTAAATACATGCAAAAATCACATGAAATAAACAGATTTATGTTCAATGCAGTCTACTATGTGTGACGTTTGTACAGAAAGCCAACTATTTCAACAGTTTTTTGGACCTTATCTCATGGTCTTCCTCAGCAGATGGAGTTGTCTCAGCTGACCTGGAACTTTAGGTGTTCAGACTTTCCAATATTGTGAGCACCCTGGGGATGTTTTATCCATGACATCACAACAGTGCAAAACAACTTGAAAATTAAATGCAAGATAAATGTCCTGTAGATGTAGACACTGGTAAATAGAAGACATAGTCCGCTAATGCTTTCCATGTATACATCTTATTCTATCAATAGGGCAAATTTCACGGCCGCCTCACAGACTGCAGTCTCTTCTTTAATTCGACCTCTATTCAAAGCAAAGACCACACAGAGGGCGAGCCTTCTCTTTTTAAAGGCCTGTGTGCAAGCTAAACGCTAAAGGTTGAGTCTGTTAATGTACTGTATACAAAAGTGAATAAAACCCATCAAGTCATGAAATAATAACTAAGTGAGAAAGTTGAGGAAAAAGTCAGCGAGAAGACTGTGTTTATTATTAGCTTCAGTAATGTGCTCTCGTCTACCAGGTTGAGCTGTGTGTCTGCTTCACACAGCTCACTGTACAACTGCTTCTCAGAGCCAGACGTCTGTGTCCATCTGTCTGTTTGTGTTTCTGTATGTGTCTTGTTTTACTGTGTGTGTGTGTGTGTGTGTGTGTGTGTGTGTGTGTGTGTGTGTGTGTGTGTGTGTGTACCGCGAGCGTGCACGTGTGTGTGTTTCACCCTCTGCCAATTAGCGACTTCTCACCTCCCAAGGCGAGAGGCTGAGTGTTTGTTAGACAGAGGAGGGAGACTTGAGGGGGCTTGTCTGCCTCTGACGGCTCAGCCTTAACCTTAACTCTCACAATACTTCTCACACACACCAGTCTGATCACTGAACTACAGCTTGCGCACACACACGCACGCACGCACACACACACACACACACACACACACACACACACGCACACACACACACACACACACAGGACCTGAGCTCCAGCCAGTTGTTGATAATACAGCCTTGTCTGTCTCCGAGCCCATGTGACATGCCAAAATGTGACAGTATTGTGTTGGTGGAGCGAAGGCGCGAGACGGGCAAAGACGAGTGCCAGCCTGCACCAGAGTGTGTGTGTCTTTGTCTGGGTTGTGCTCATGGGAGTGTGTGTCTTTGTATGTACAAATACACTGTCTATTATTGTGCGCCTGCAGTAATTGGTGTGTGTGTGTGACTGTACAGAGTGAAAATGATGTAAAAAGCGTGACATTATGTGGAAGCAAAACAGACTGAAGAGCTGGAGCGGTAGCCTGGTCTGTCGTGTGGACGGAAGACACACAAAACGTCTCATTCAGAGTTTGTTCAACTTCTTCCCCTTGGAACTGTTTGCTTTATGTGACCGTCCAAAATGGATTTTTCATGCTGCTTTATGATTAATCAAGAAAAGTTCATTATGTTTTTGCTACAAGCTCTGTTTTCTGAGTCTAATCTTCTCTACAACTTGAGAAGGTTTTGGAAAAAACGGCTTGATACAAGTAATTTGGCAACATGTAACAAAAACAAAAGTCTGTGTGAGATGCAGCAAGTCCTTTGAAAAGCACTACAAGCAAGATGTTCACATTCTGGCCAGAGAAAGGAAAACATTTTTAACTCACTGCTATTACAATTTCAGTATTTTTAACATTTCGTCTTGGCCAGAACCAATCGTCTCGCTGAGTTCTGATTGAATAAATCCAGAAATGTTGTGCTAGTCAAATGTAAGATCAAAGTGCTGCGTGAAACCCTCTGAGAAAAGCTGTGGTTTTATTTTTAACCCCAGTTGGCACACCATGATAAGTTGATCAAAGAACTTATTTGCCAAAACATGGAATATTCTTCTGTGCTACCCTGCAGAAATACAGCACCGAGCTGTGTATCCTGTGTGAAAGTTAATCTCACTCACTCACTGAACACAGAACAGCTTTTCACAGAGGTTTCAGTTCAGGTTTTCCACCACTGCTGCCTGTTTGATGCAGCAATCCTGTTTATCTCTGCTGGAGATTGCATGGGTTGTGCAAATTGTTTGCTAGATTTAAGCATATTTATATAGCTAAGATGATTTTTTCTTCTCTTTATAGAATTAATGCAGGGTGGATCAGTCATCAGTCATACTGCCTGTATTTCCAGCCCGCCTGTATGGTTGAACTAGTAGGCTTATAAGAACTCCAGAATTAATGACGGATACTGATCTGATCTGTTTAAGGTACTTAACGAAGGCCTTACTTTGAGAAATGTACACCTTATTTTTTTAATTCAAGAAATAAAGAAAATCATGTTGTCAAATGTCAAATGTTGTCTAAACCTATTATGGTACTTGACATATTTCACTTGGTGCCAAAAGATGAATGTTAAAGGTGTAAAGGGTTCCACCCAAACAGGTGCAACAAAGTGTCAATCAAACTCAGTCTGCACGTGCCAGTGCCGTCCTGAGGAGAGGTGTCATCAAGCAAAATGAGTGAAATCACCTGTCTGGGCATACCGTGGGTGTGCAGGGCGTCAGACTACACTGTCAGAGCTGGTGGTTGATAAGTGAACAAGGGCAAACATGAACGAAGCTGCAGGTAGAATTCATTATGAGGGTTGTAACATTGCACAAAATTCACAGTTTAGGATATTTTTGCTACAGCAGGGGAAAAAAGAAAGAAACATTTTTGTCATTTGTTCGTAATGTTCCATTGGAAGACCTGAGTGCAGCCTTCGCATGATTAAAATACACGTGAAGGCACATTACAGCAGGGATTGAACACTTCGACCATATGCTTAAATTCTGCTTTCTCTACGACTGAATGTGGTCGCACTCGTGTACATTTGTTATTGCTGTGCTGTGAATGTGCAGTGAGAGGCTGTCTGAACGCCGTGGCGTGAAGGAGTCGCCTTCCAGTCTCTTCCTGTCCTGTTCCCATCATTCACACTTTGAGTGAATGCTGTCGTAAATGACTTGTTTGTTTCACTGTAACTAACCTGCCAGCACTTTCTGGATCATTTCTGTTGTGCATGTGCGAGTAGTAAATATCTTTATAGTAACACAAATAGACTGATTTGACAGTAATTGTTTGGGCCACAGAGCTACTGAACCACGGAAGTCACATATTGAACCGAACGCCTTGTACGAAGAAGAATACATGCACTGTTACACTAGTATAATGCCCCCAGAAGGCCAACTGAAATAATACTTGCACGCTATTATCCTCTGCGCACCCACCACACCGATGAGAATCAGTCATCATCACATGGAGGTGAAAGACATTGAAATAATACCAATGTGGGGCTACATGATATTAAAAGGGGTTAACGGTCTATGGTTAGACATGTTATACATACAGTTTTTTAAGGCTTTATCAGACAGAACAGTGCAGAGTGGAAAAGGGGGAGATGGAGCTTAGGACACCGCCTTAGCACATGGGCACATGCTCCACCAGGTGAGATACCTGTGCACCCCCATATTGGGTTTTTAAGGTTGATTCTTCCAGTTTTATTTTTATTCTGAAAATGATTATAAAACCAATAGCGTAGGGACACATAGACCATGATGTATGGAACATTTAACTACAATACTGTAAAATCTGAGAGAGGTTTGTGGATATTTATGTAAGTTTTGTGTTTAATACTACTTTATAAATAGTAGAAATAATCTCACTGTGGCCATGTAATCCTCTTTTTTTTTTTTTTCACCACAGTGACAAAAAGCAGTTTTTTTGTGTCATGTTCTCTGTTAGTGTCGGTCATATTTGGTGAAAGCAGTGGGGATTGGTGCAGTTTACTTATTCGTTTGATCATTTTCAGTAATACCCTGACCAGCCCGTGGGGGGAGCTGCATCGTTCATTTTGACATGTATCACGTGAAGTATCTCAGATACCAATAATTGGATTTTGACAAAAGCTGTGTGAATCATACGTCTCATCTTGCTCTTTCTTTTCACGTTACACAGTCTGAGGCGGATGCTACAGTTACAGGTCGAAACAAGGCTGACATTTGGTAATATTGGGTCATGATGAGGGGCTACATCATTCATGAAGGGAGGCATGTTTGCTGTTACTTTGCTGTCTTTTTCGATGGTTATCGTGAATAAACAGTTCTTTTTCCAGCAGGAGTAATTCCCCTCTCCTCATTTATCTTGCCTTTTGCTTCTTTGGGAACCCACTTGACAGATCTCACAGCCCTCAAGCTTTAGAGAAGAGAAACTCTCCAGCATTTGGCTAATGGCTCCACAGTTCCCACACTGATTAGGAGCAGTCCACAAACTGCAGTATTAAGTCGTTGATTAAGTAGTTAAGAAGCCCTAGAAACAACCAAAAAGTGCTGCAGACAGCAATTTGATATTGTTTTACTCTATAAATGAGTTTCACAGAGGACATTTAAACAGTTTTGTCAAACAGTGCATTCACTTACTGCTAGAGTGTTTTTAATACAGTTCCTTCTTGTTTGCATAGCTTCATTTAACCACAAAGCCTAAGTAGCAATTTAATAATTCAGTGGAGTCCCTGCTGGGGAGAGAGACACACACATTTCACAGTGATGCCGTTACCCCGAAAACCTCCACTTCTTAGGTTTTTCCATTTTACTCATATTAAAGATTTACATGCTCTTTATGCGCAGCACTGCAGCCTGTGAATCTCATTGAAAGCCATAAAAGTATAGTTGAACAATAACGTCTTGGTCAGTGGGGAAAACGAGCCGGCGTCGTCCTCAATTCCTCAATAATTAGATATTTTCATCTGACAGCAGAGATGTTCCCCAGTAGCTTGATGAGATGAGATACAAGAGGCTGTGCATTCACTCTGTGTGTGTGTGTGTGTGTGTGTGTGTGTGTGTGTGTGCGTGCGTGCGTGCGTGCGTGCGTGCGTGCGTGCGTGCGTGCGTGTGAGGTGGGAGCACCCTTTCTGAGGAATGCTGTCGTGAGTGCTGCTCTGCTCCTGTGTGAAAATTCAATAGACTAGCTACAGAGGCTGTTAACATGAGCCACAAAGATTTAACACACACTACACACTACACACTACGCACACTGTGTGTGTGTGTACATACTGCACACTATCCATTCATCTATGTGTGCTTACCTGAGAGTGTGTACAACCGAGTATTATACAGCTACAGAGTCTGTTCATGTCTTCATCTGTACTTCCGTCTGTATGTCTGGGTCAGTCGTGTGTGTGTATGTGTGTGTGTGCCTGAAATAGCCCCCGTGTTAGCGCTCTTGTTCTCATGGTGCTAGTCTGAGACGTCTTCAGCCTGCCTTTGTTTCCGCGGTGTGTTGTCGAGCAGACCTCTGGCTAAGGGCAGAGATGTTAGCAGGCTGTGGTCTCTGCATTATTGATGCAGACTGTGACTGGGCTCTGCAGACCATAGGCTACAACTTAAAAAAATCACAAGGTGGAGTGAACTTAGGCTGAACTCGCAGGGAATTTAGCGGGAGACAGTAGAGACGGGGCCTTCCTGGCTGCAGTCTAACACAGAGGTTGCTTAAACCCGGAGCTGAGAGACGACCTGATTCTGGTGACATGACAAGTTTACCAGTGCATTTTTAATGAGCCCGGGTCCCAGGGCGAGACTCAGATGATTAAATTTGGCTCATGGGCCGGAAAACTTTAAGACAGTCTGCCTCAGATAGGGGCTGAACTGCACTTGGTTTTTATAAGTGGATACGAGGACTGCATGAAAAGATTTTTCACTTGTGAAAAGGAGATATTAAATAGATTAACTTCACTCATCAGGTGGACTTACAGCAGCATTTAGTCGATAACATTTCCTCAAACTGTCTTTAAGACTTCCCCTGAATAGCAAAAGCTTTGGCAAGCGCTTCAATTCGGATTTATGCTTCTCCTCATTCATGTTGTGTGTCCATCATTGATTGTATTTACATGCTTCCATGTGCTTTCTGACATTAGTCCCTTACAGACATGAACTATCAGGGTCCAAAATAAGCACCCAGCACACGCCAAATGCAAGTGAAAATCTATGTAGGCGAGGGAAATAAATGAGGTCAGCCACCATTGGCATGTTCTTGAAATAGGCTTCACTACAAACTCTCAGCAGTACAACACATCTGGTGATTGACCACATATTGTTTTGCATTGACTTTGATTGACCCTCTCTGTCTGCCGTCACTGCAGTTAAGCTTCCTCTGTCTAGCTAGCTGCTCATCTAGCCTGGCAGCACAGAAGAGAATTTCATGGTAAACCACAAAGAGAGACCATGTGGACGACACAACATTGGCGGCTTCACTTGTCTGTCAAAGTGACGGCTTTGTGTCTCTCAGACTTGGTTATTTTCTATGTTAATGTTCCTCCTGACTTTATTGTCACAGAGAGAACAGCGGTGAGTTGAAAATGTTTCATTATGTTACTGAAGTTTTCTCTGTCAGGCTGCATCACTGATGGATTTTTAAACAGGGACGCTCGTGCCTGCTTCTGACATCCTGACATTGAATCTACTGACATTCCTGCATCAGTTTCATCATTCAACGTTATTAGACAGTGAACTCTGCTGCATGTTTTATGATATCCAAACTGTTCAATTCCTGTTAGCTCACATGCTGTATGTAAACAAAACAAAAGAAAAGTTACTGACTGTTGGTCTGAGTGTTACTGTGGGTGTAAGCAGGCTTTTTTAACCCCTTTTCTTCAGGGGCTTTGCTAGCTGGTTGGAATGTCAGTGATTAACCGTTAATCGTTTAACCACCAAGAATATTAGTAACAGGTTACACATGTTGGTCTGTAGGTTCAGTCGTTTTTTGTACTTCTTGAATTGCCAGTTTTGCCTTTATTAGATAGTGACATTGGAGAGAGGTGAGGCATGACAGCAAATAGTGGTGTCGTTTTGTCACCTCACACGGGTGGGACGCAGAAGGTACCCTTCAGCATCTGTATGAGATGGCTGCCCTGCCAGAAAGCCTCCTAACACGTGTTTAACCTCGTGGACCGGTCACACTTTGGTTGGCTTTAGGTACCAAAAGTACTTGGTAAGGTTTAGGAAAGATCTGACAACAACAAAGATCCCGGGGACGCTGTGACTGCATCCTTGTCTTCAGTATCAGCATCTGAAACATGGAGGAGAAAACATGAGCAGCTGACCGAGAGTTCAGCTGCGCAGTGGTTCTTCCAGCAGAGCTGTGGAGCCTCTACGCCAAGCTTCTCTGACTGAAGGTGGGCAAAAAAAGATTGTTCAAAAACCAAACCAGAAAAATACTTGCTGCTCTGGCTTCTGTTTGGGTGGCAGCTCCTGTGCTCCATACCTTTTTCCTCATCTGTGCCTGGTATTTTGGCCACTTGCTGTGAGCTTTACTGCGACAGCGTGGGGAGGAGAGGCACAGTAGGGGATGTGTCTGAAATAAATGGAGCCGCTTTGGTGTCAAGGATTTTCTGGTCATGTTTACTACTTTGAAGGTGTATGATGCAAAATATTATCATATTGCTAGTTTGGTGACTTGATGCTTTTTGTGGATATGTAGGCCAGACTGACAGAGCTTTACATCATTCCCTCAAGCACGAACAAATAAGGTATGTTGTTTTCCACTCTAACTTTAGATACTTGATGTGATTGGCCATCCTCTGTCATGGTTTGGGACCCGCTGCCCCCGTCCCTGTAGGTAGCCACCACATTCATCGTTATCTGATGCCACTGAACTCTTAACTGCATTAGCCAGCAGATTTCCTCACATCACAATCACCTGCTTTGTAAAGTGCTGAGCTTCTTCCAGCGAAAAGCTTACGGTTTTTAAAGGAAAGTGAAATATGTGATTTGGTTGGTCATGAGTGATTACCATCCATTACTATGCCTGGTATAATGTATTCCTTCTAATCCAACCCTGTTTCCAACTGTGCTGCAGGTTCACTGCCCGACTCCAGCCACAAAATACCCCCAGATCAGTTGGCATGCCTTGTGTGTTCTCCCTGTACCTCTGACTGCGCTTTATTTAAGACCTTTGGATCATTTATGTGTTCAGCCATTTATTATTTATATAAGCAAGGACTTGGATTATGTTTAATACAGGCTTTGAGTCCTCAAATGTGGGTCTTAAATTTGATTCTTCCTTGGTACACAGGTTTTCTGGCCAGAATTCAGCCATCGTACAAATGTGGACTCTAAGAAGACTAATTTGCTCTAATTTGATTTTACGTCTCATATTTATTTCATACGAGCTGACACGAAGAAGTTCTTTCACTTGAAGAAACTTGCAGACACTCTGAAATTGGTACTGCTGATGCCACATAAATGGAAATGAGTAGATGACATCACTTTGCCCTCAGGACAGGAGCATCATTTTTAAATCAGGAAAAATCCTGCTAGTTGGCGTTCTTTAATGAATCCCACGCCCCTGTTTTAATAAGCCGTGGGGAAATGCCCTAAATTGAAAGAAGAGCGGACATGATGTCGCGCTATCCAGTTACTTGTAGTGCAACCGAGAAGGGGAGAGTTCATGTAATGCAGTTTTACTCATCCCAAATACTGTGTTAACTTGGCATAAGAAGCCTGAGTCTGCTGCTGCCAGCCTGCTGCCTTTTCCCTGCAAATCATTTGAATTTGTCTCCTGCCGCTCACTCTTTGGAAAGTGATGGCTGCCTCTGGTTGTCGTGTTTTGTGTGTGTGTGTGTGTGTGTGTGTGTGTGTGTGTGTGTGTGTGTGTGTGTGTGTGTGTGTGTCTCATTGGGAAGGAAGAAAACAACATCTGGTGAATTTCAGCTATTGTCCCTCACCAGCCACTTAAACAGATACTGATACTGATCATCCATCTTCCCCAAGTTTGTTTCTGTACTAAATGTTCATTTGTTGGTAAAATGATGAAATGTGTGGGAACATTTAAAGCCCTCAGTAGACAGTGAATGAAAAGGTTAGCTTATGACACAACTGGTTTGTGTTACGCTTTAACTTGTGTGAGTGAGTGTGTGTCCCAGTCTGCAGTGTTTAAGATGTGCCGCAAAGTCAGACAGGGTTGAAATGCAGAACGTGACTCGTCCTGAAACACCAAGGCTGTATGTTAACTTTTTTGCACGTAGCACTGCTGCTGCAGAGGTTGAACGTTTTATACCACAGGCCATAAAACTGTAGCCAGAGTATAAAACGTCTCTCACCATCACTAAAAAAAGCAGTGCAGTTCATCACTTTAACAGGCATGTGGACTAGCAAAGGACATTAATGTAGCATGCAGGGCACCATCCAAACATCAGCATGCAAATAAGTTTTTAATTTGTACATGATAAATAAATGATAAATTACATATATTTCACCTCTTTCTACAAAAAAGTCCATATATTTTGCTTCAGATGAGCAGTAGAAATCTCTAGTAAATTACAACATCATGTATATTAAATTCATATTTATATCTATACATTCTCTCTCTTGTGGTGGTTGAATACTCAGCAACTAGCTGTTGTCTAACAGTATGGGTTATCAAATATGTTGTTTTACCTTGAAATATGGCCCAGTGTGGACACTGTGGCTCTTCCCTTGGAGCTGAGAGATTTGGTGTTGGATGTGTGGACTCCATACAGCCGGGAATATGACATTTAATTAGACACCAATAGTGCTGGGCGGTATGACCAAAAATGTATATCACGGTATTTTTCAAAATTATAACGGTTATATGCCGGTATTTTTTTTCTTTCATCTGGAAGACAGATGTTTTAACACAGGTATGTCCAGGTGCTCATCTGGGCAGAGTACCGTTATCTCGTCCAAGCATATGGAGAAACTCCTCTGTTGAAAACACTTTTTCAGCCTTTTTTACTAACGTTCTTATCTCTCATAAAAGGACGAAATGCAAATAAAACAGTAAAATAACACCTTGGGCTGCTCAGCAGAGTCCTCTCTGAGAGCTCTGCTCATTCATGAGAGGGAGCGCTGAAACTAACTGCGTTGTTACGGCGGTCAATAGCTCAGCGACCCATTGGTCTATTTTGATGATCGACACCTCTATTGACCAGTTAGAGTTAAGAGATTTGAGGAGCAGCGCCCAAATTCACCATAGTAACACCAATGACAATCCAGGAGGAAGTAACCATAGAGATAGGTTATCGGATGAAGAGCGCTCCCTCCATTCTAGAAGCCCCCTCCTCTTTATGTAAACAACCAGGACCTTCGTGATTGAACGTCATAGGAGGAGACATTAGCAGCGTTTTTTTGAGCTGGAGTATAACTTTTGACCACAAAACAGAAAAGGTAAGACATACTGTATGATTTAGCGAAGTTTTTTTCTGCTACTGTTTGGCTGCTAGCTCGCTGAGTTTTCGTCACACTGTGAGGAGGCAGACATCTTCGTGATCATCAGACTCTCTGCTTTCGTATGATATCAGGCTTGTGTGGTTTGCATGAAGTGGCGAAATAAAGTGGACTTACGATATTTTCGTCTTTTTGTTACAAGACATGCTTGCGGCTAAGGTGGTGGACCAAATTGCTCGTGTTGCCGCCTCCGGCGACAACTTTAGCTTGACAAAAAAACAACAGACACGGCTCCTCTTTTTGGCACAAGTTCTTCTGTGTCATCATGTTCTACTAGTTCTGAAGCTTCGATTTCGGAACTTTCAATGTCTGTCCCATCCATCTTCACCGTAACGTAACACCAGCACTACAGTTTACCCTCACCATGCCCCGCACCATGCCTGTTTAGAAGCGCAACATTGAAAATGGTCCCGTCTGAAACAGTGTCGCGTGGCGCAAAGTTCCAAATCACATATACCGGTGTGGCGGTATATTAAAAATTCATATCATAACAAAAATATACACCGGTATTCGGCGTGAACCGGTATACCGCCCAGCCCTAGACACCAGACAACAGCTACCAAGTAGCTACCAAGAGCCACGTAGCACATTGCAGAGCTGTATGGCCTGGGTGGTAATTTCAGTCATTGTACAGACAGGTTTCATAGCACATGTGTCATGTGTGTGGCAGTGTACAGCCCTGACCACCCCCGTGGTTCTCTGTTCCATACCAGATTGAAACTGCACCGTTTCTCTTCACTTACAAAGCGCTCCATTACAAAACGCTCCACTGCTACACCATCCTCCAATGCTCTGACACCTACATCACGTCCACTATCCAGAGTCAAGTACTGAACCTGTGGTGACCTCCATAGCTGTCCCTTCATCAAGGTGACAAACCCCCCCAACACATTTAATTTGTCCTCTAAATCATTTTATGAATATAAATATATTATAAATATTCCATTAATTGAAACAACTCAGTCTCTAAGACCTTTAAAACTCAATTAGTCAAGACATGTTGACTGTTGCCTCGTCCACTTGTATGCATAAAGTTAGTCTTCCACTTTTATTAAGGGGTCAGAATGCACTATGGAGGTCACTGCTACGTCATCCAACACTCCCACGACACAGACCCCACCACCAGTGTTGCTGGTTTTGGAGGAGATCTGGTCAGACCTCTAGTTGCAAGTAGTCTCTCAGTAATAGTTTTTTCAGGCTTGTGATTGGCCAGCATGGCTGCAGGGTTAGGGATGTATCACCAGCATGCTCTTGACAGGGTTTCACTTTTGTTTTATTTGAATAGAGATTTGTTTTAAAGCCATGCCTGTGTGGATGGATTTTTTGGGCAATTATGGAAGGTCAAAGCTGGCCTGCAGAACAAGCATTTACAATAGACAGATCAGTTACAGATTTTAACATTGGCCCTAAGTCTCCTTTTCCAAATAAAGATGGTAAAAATAATAGTTTGCTCTCAGCTTGTCCAGTCATCTGCCTCTGTTTCCTGCCCTGACAGCAAAGAGATGTTGCTCTGTCTTGGAAATGAATTTGATGAGTGAAAGGCAGTTATAACAGATCGGAAACATGGCCCAAGCTATTAAAACGTATGTGCTGCCGAATAACAAAAAACCTGATTACTGCAGTCACATGATACTCATAAAGAATTTAGTCATTAGTGTCAGAAGATTTTTCATTTTCAATTAACACAAACTGAAAAAAAAGATGAAATGTCTATATTTTGCAATTGTTATCTCAACTCAGCTGTGCTGTTTTTCCTAACTCAAGGATGAACTGAGTGCTTACAGTTTATTCCCATCAGCTTATTTTAAATCACCAACTCATTTTGCCAGTGAATAATTAAGTAAATTGAATTAATATCTTGTGACTAAAATTAGTGAATTGAAAGTGTATTTTTTCAAATTTCACTTTGACTGTGAAATTCGATTAAAACCAAAACATGGCATGAAAATTAGCAGCACTAGCTGTTGGTTGTGTCTCTTGCAGACTTCAGGCTGCTCTGGAGGCAAAAATATCCTACCTGTTACTAGGCAGCTGTACTAAATGAAGTGTGTGTTTCTGTCTGCTAACGGTGTGTAATGAGTCAGTGGTGTGGGTTAGTGTAGGCTGATGTAGGCTCGGGTAGGATTGCGTGTGTGTTAATGTGAGATAACACGGCTTGTTGCAGGCTGGTGGAAGCAGCTGGGGGTTAGTTCAGGTTACTGGTTGGTGTGGAGGAGGGATAGCCTCAGAGTCACTGCCAAGACCTTCAAGGAAGTTTCCCTGGCTCCGAATCCACAGCTTTAATTGCTGGGAGTCTTTGTGAATACCAAGGGACAGCACTAACTCACCGCCTTTCTTCTAGTCTCTCACCCTGTCTCTCTCCCTCTCTCCTTCTTTTCATGCCCCTTTTTCCTTTCTTGTCCTATCAAAGAGTCTGGGTGTGTTTACATCCTTAACTTGGTGGTGGCAGGTGGGTGGTGCAGTGAGCAGCACTCTGGAGTCATTATGACAGTGGCTTGGAGGAGATTCACATTTCCAGGCAGCCTTTTGTGTACTTGGCTGAATTGTTCTTTTGCCTCATCAGCCAGCAGTCCACTCATTAAAGTCCTTAAAGTGGTGTACTTCCTGTGAGTACTTCTCTCTTTAACCTAAGAGACAAAGTTGTACAATTTACTGTGGTGCATTGAACTTGATGCTCACACATCTCGCTGAGTCTGTACGTCAGTGTGTGCTCACTGAGTTTGAAGTTGATTAGTCACTGGTGCATAGTTACTATGGACACAGTTTTACTGTAGGTGTTTGGATTGCAGCTGTTTAAGCCAAGAAACAAAATAAAGAAGTCAGTCTTAATGTCCCGGTTGACTTGAAGTGGCTACAATCAAAAGGTTTATCTTAACAATGGATCAGATGATCATTTGTAATGTGAACTGGATCACTCGTAGTGATGAATCCACACATGATTATCACCAGACTGCAGTTTCCCTCAGGTCTACGGAGCATTTCAGCATCGTTCAGCTCACTGATTTTGTTTTACGTCCCACATCTTTGCTATTTTGGCTCAGTCCCCACTCTCATCAGCATTGTTTCCAGCAACCAGGAGCTGTTTTCAGTGAATGCGTTCTAAAAACCTGTTCTAGACCATGCAGCACCAAACAGCAGACTGATAAAGTTAGTGACAAGTTGGCAACCATGGTGGAGCATTTCACAGCTAAAGAAGCAAAATGGTTCTACCAAAGCCTGAAGCTGTCTCATGTATGCTGTGAGTCACGTGTGCTCATACAGAACATGAACAGAAATGTAAAGAATTGTGGCTTTAAGGCTAAACCTCATCTGCACATATTTGGAAAATGGGTTGTTGCAGACGCTTGGTGAGGCAGGGACTACATCAGAGATACTCATTGCACGGCTCGCGAGCCACATGCGGCTCGTCAAGCTTTAATTGGTGGCTCGCATAGTAGCTTATAACAATATGGTAACACAGCCAATACAAAAACGCAAACATCTGCATTATACTTCTCCCTTCACCTTAATAATGAAGGTATTAATTAAGGCTTAATGGTGTTTCTGAAAAGGGGCACTGTCAAACCTGGCAACGCAGCCCGCTTATGGCATTGTTTACAACACCGTCACACCATTTCAAAACTGAGAATCCAAATTTCAATGAGAGCTATCCTCCTGGCAGTGAACACAGAAAGTGATGTCTTTCTTCATGAACACATACACCTGTGAGTCAACATTTTCAACCATGAACACCATCAAAACGAAACAGAGAAACCGACTGAGCCATGCTCATCTTGAATGCCTCACTGTGATTGCAACAACAAACTACAAATACAACATGAGGAAAGTCAAGGACATGCATGCCAGCTTCTGCTCATCCCCAGTATTAAGGTGAATATGGTCTTAATTGAAAATGTATTGGCTGTGTTGTTTCTTTTTTTTTGTGGGATGTCCAATTTATATGAAGAAATGCACATCTGCAAAGGTGACTTGGTGTGTTGTCGTAAAAGTGGCTCTCCCCTTGATTTTGCTCTGCCAATGTGGCTCTTGTGAAAAAAATAGTGAGGATGACTGGACTACACAGAGCATGAGTTGTTGAACTGCTGTAGCAGGATAACTGCTAACATGCTAGCCAGCCAGAACATGTCACAGTAGCTCTCCGAGTGTTAGTACCCTGGTTCACTTGCTTCTAGGGCTGTCAAAACTGTCCAAAAATGAATATTCCTTGTAAAAAACATCACAAAATAAACAAATAAAATAATGTCCTATACGGTGCTGTTGAATTATGCGCCCATTTTCACTCAATGAAAGTGAGTTTAGGACTGCTGCCGCTTCACGAGTCCTGGAAGGTTTCAGTGTCATTTATTATCTGATTATGGCCCCTATTTTTCCATGTTTCTGTGTCCAAGTGACTCATGGAGGTAACAGTTTTTAAAGTTTTTCAGTGTTATGGAGAGCGCTGCAGCCAGCAGCCATGAAACGTGCTGCAGTGTCCTCCCTCTGTGCGTTTGCGCACCGTCAGTGTGCGTCTTCTAAGAGTGTTTGTTTTTGCCACAGACAGACTCAGATTATTAAGTGTCTGACATCATTCCAGAAAGGATCCCTCCAGAGATAAACCTTTTTGTGACGGCTGTTATATCACCGTCAAAGCCACCAGACTCCATCCACAGAAACAGTAATTTTATTAGCTTGAAGCACGCTCCATTCAAATGTGACAAAATCAAACTCACCAAAACTTTTTGGGTTTTGAGGAGAGGAGCGAGAGAGAGGGCAGACATCAGAGAAGCACGTAGTCACATAGTCCAGAGACAAGTTTTTGCCATTGACTCCCGTCTGCCCACCATCCTTTGTGTGGCAGTTTATACCGCAACAGAGGAAGGTTAAGTAAAAGTGGATGTTGCAGCACAGCCAGTAAAGTATGATAGTTTCCTCTGTTTTTGCCTCAAAGCTAAACACTGTCAAGACGGTCTGCTATTGGTCATTGCATGAAGCCAGTGGTTCCACTGAGCTGAACTTATTGTTCCATGAAGTATTGTTGTAAATGCTGTTGTGAAAAGGCCTTTAGGGGAAGTTACATGCTGGAACAGTTTCTTGACAAACAACAGACAACAAATCTGTTTTCTCAGCGCTTCTGTGTGTCGTCTCGAGCTACAGTGAGGGTTGCCAGATCCAGTGAGCGAGTGAGTGAGTGACTTGTGGTTTTGGTTGTGATCTCTGTATATCACAAAGGTACCAAACCTGGCAACCTCAAGACGACCACACTGCTTGCTGTTAGCACTGCGTTTGGCTGTTTTTCACCCAGAAATCCCTCTACCACCTAACATGCTCCAAAACTGCTCTTTGTACATTTCTGTTTGAGACAAGCTAAACACATTGGAGTCATTATGAGACATTTGGCTTCCAGTCTTTATTCCAAGCTAGGCTACCCATGTCCTGACTCATCTCACCCTCAGAATGAAAGCAAATAAATGAATTAGCCAAAAGGTTTAACGAATAATAAAGTCTTTGATAGTGTGTGCATTCATTTCCTTGTAAGGAGCTTTGAATGGATTCTCTCCCTCCAGCACTGACTCACTGTGTTGTAGATTAGACCTGAAAATAACAACAAACTTACTACAGTACTGAGGAACTTATACTGTATGCTTTAGCAAGGATCTTATCACCTCTGCATAGTGTGTGTGTGCGTGTGTGTGTGTGTGTGTGTGATGCCACTGCAGTCTTGTCTGTTCTGAAGTTGGCACCTGGCCAACTGTGACAGTACTTTCTGGGGCATCAAGTCGAACATCATACACACACACACACACACACACACACACACACACACACACACACACACACACCCACTCCCACTCCCACACACACACACACACACACATCCAGACACATGAGGTGATGGAAATGCCATAAATCTGTCAGTGAGGCTGAAATGAGCTTAGTGCCACCAGCGGGGTGTGTGCTCTTCAGCGACGTGCGCACTATAAAATCCCATGGACTATAAAAGCCGATCTGTCGCGTGGAGCAGTGTGTGTACGTCTCTGTCTGCACATACAACAAGTTCTGGAAATATCCCACACACACACACACACACACACACACATACACACACACACACACACCATCTGACTTTCTCTCTGTCTTTGTTTTGCAGTTTCTTTTTTCCATCTTATCTTTCTATTTAGCTCTCAGTCTGTTTCTCTGTGTCTCCGTAGTCGGATTTCCATCCAAGTATTATTATGTAAATCATGATGCATCAAATTGTAACAGCTAATAGGAAATGGCAAACTTCCTCTATGTTTTTCTGCCTCTTTGAATCAGAAAAGTTTTTGCTGATAAAGGAGTCATGGTAATCAGCAGCATAGACAAAGATGTGGCTTTCCAACGATTTGCTTTTCAGAAATCTTTGCACAGGTTCCAACAGTTTGCATGTAGAGTGTAAAGTTTCTCTGTCTGTGACGCGGCATGGCCCATGTGTGCTGAACCTGTGGAGGTGGCATGGCCATTAGCTGGTGCATATTGTTAGGCATGCTTAGTCATTTCATCCCAGCAGATGGAAGGTAATTCACATCCCCCCTCCATGGTGTCAGGATTAGGATCCGTTTGTCCGTCCATCTGTCACACATCACTTTTCATACACGATTTAGGATTTGGACTAAATTTGAGCAAATGATCCAAGGCTACATCATTATTTGCTCAAGAATCATGTTAGATAACATACTGCTACCCCAGAAAACAAACAGACTTCTCTTATAGTCTTAATGTTTCATGAAAACATTAAAGACTTTTTATGGTATTTCAAGAGCATAGGAGCTGTTTTTGGAGCCAGCATCTACTGGCCATAAGAGAATGCTATTTAAAGGTGTTTCTCACCAAAACGCACTGTGTGTGTCCTTGAGGCCTCACAATCATTTTACTGCATTTCCTACCCAATAAAAACATTTGCAGAGCTGATGTGTCCCTCTCTGGATTGGAGGCATTTCTGCCTTAGTTCTGTTGTATTTAGTTAACCTTTGCTGGTGCATTGCTCCACTTCTTGGTACATTATCTTGCATTCATTTTACTGATGCTTCTTACTATTACACCACTCCCTTTCTGCTGTAACACTGCAAATTTCCCTGCTGTGGCATTATTAAAGGATTATCTTATCTTATTATTGTCAGCAGCTGTCAATCAGTGGAATAACGGGAAACCACTGGCAGGAATGAGTGTCATGTCAGCATATGCTCATGTGTGAAAACGGAAGTCCACTAATAAAAACGTAGCTCTGTAGAATCACAAGTGATCAGAAACATTTCTACAGCTGATTTGAAACTGTAAACATTTTCAGTGTCTCTTGCTTTCCTTTATCTCTGTTTTTCCTTTCACCATGAGGTAGCCTGAGTATTTTTGCATGTCATGGACAGTCCCACCATAGCAAATCATGGCCACTTGTCTCATGAATAGGTCCAACTGCTGTCTGTTAATCTTGAAGTGTGTAGTACGTAAAGCTTTGTTTGCTCCTGCAGGCCTGCAGCACTTTGCTTTAAGAACGGAAAAGAAAGAAAAAGACAGTCGCTTGGAGAGAACATCTGTCCAATGAAAGATGTGGATGCTCCTTTTAGACCGGGGTGAAATGTTGCTGTTACACTGAGGAGAGATTGATGGGAGTAAAACAAATAGGCGGTAAAAAAGGAGCTTAGTGTATAGTACAAAGTGTTCATACTAAACTCTAAATGGTATGTTATGAATGTCCTGTAGTTTAAAAAGTTAAACCATCAAAGCACGTTGACATCAGAAACATGAACCAAGAGCGCTGTGGGGGGACAGGGAGCGGCAGGTTTGTTATTGGGGTGTATGTCAGCAGTGGTTGAGCTGCAGAGCGGGCAAGTGGCAGTCTTCCTGTCTCACACTGCGAGTGACGTGAGCAGATCACAAGACCTGCAGTCTGGTTACCTGGCAGTCACCTTCCTGTTTGTCCACCTGACTCCAAAACTCTCCATCCAGTCTAGCTGTCGGCGTGTCCATCTGTCCCCCTGTGTTTGTCTCTCATCTCTGTCTGTTAGCTGTCTGTTTGTCCAGTTCTGTCTCTGGTCCTCGCCTGCCTGCCTGCCTGCCTGCCTGTCTGCCTGCTCAGTCACGTCTACCTGTTTTCATGAGCATATGTTCATGTGTCTGGCTGTCTTTCATTTTTTTACTGCCTGTCAGTCATTTCATCTTGAACATCATCTTCACTTACGTTATGTTTAGAAGAGATCTGGGCTTTGCTGTTGCTGTTGCTGTGTTGAAAGCTAAATCTTGGCTATTTGCACTCCTGCACATGTTTTTCCTCCAGGGTTTCTCTGCAGTTGGCTCTGTTCATGTGTCCGTCAACTGTGGATGGTCCTAAGCATGATGCTGACAAACTTCATTGTATGGATTATAGTAGCCAAGGTGTTTTGTTTTTACACCGTAGTGAGCGTAGTTTCCCTTTTGTATCAGGAGACCTAAATCAGACTGATTCATTGGCACACTGCTTTGTGGGATCATTTGCTGTCCTGCTTTTCTTCATTCTCTGCTTGTTTGCCACAACATACACTGTTCATACTGCTCTTGTGTTTTTGGTCTGAAATCAGGCAAAGTACTCAGAAGTGCCTCAGGGTTTTGTTGCTGTTGATGAGGATGCACACTTTTTCTTTCTTTGACTGTGCGGAAATCTGATGTTTCTGTAGGACAGATAATGCTGATCTGGTACGAACATGAGTTTTAAGGTAAAACATGAGACTTGAAATATGGAAGCATGGCAGCAGCTCTGCATGTGAGGTGGACTGTCATGTAACGGGACTTTGGCCATGAATTATGTAGCATTTCTCGTAACGTGTGATAAGGTGGATTGATGAATATGCTTTGAATGCTATGATTCATTTACAGGCCTGTTAATGTCACAGTACATTTATACTTGGTGATATTTTAAATTCGATGTTGTTCAGCAGTGGCCCAGTCAGATCGTTAACAGTAAAAAGTCCAGTCCCAGCATGGATCAAGCACAGCGCTCATTACATCAGTGGCATTTTCTATCCTGCAGATCAGACCACACCAGATAAGGTCAGCTCAGTGTGGTGCAGACCAGACTATACCATCTCACGCCATTTTCAGCCATGCCAGTTTGTGCGTATGTGTACATGCTCCAGCAGCATATGGTGGTAACATGCTGTCAGGGGAGCTTGTCTCCTGGCCTGGCCTCCCCAGCCCTGGGACAGATGGCGGCTCACTGGGCCCTGAAGAGCAACTGTGCTGCTCAAGATACTCGGCCCGCTCTGTCCTCTTACCTTGGCTCTTCCTGTCTGCTTGGTGGCCTCCTTTCCTACAGTGCCTCTTCACATGCCAAGACTCCTCTGTGTGCCGGTGGACTCTGATTTAATTTGGTTTCCACCCAAGCTGAATGGGAAAGAAAACTCAATAAACAAAACGGGCCTATTATCACAGATTTATCACTCACCTGCAGCTGCAGAGATTTTGCAAATAATATAAAGAATTACGGTGACACAAGTGTTAAAAGTAACTATATTGCACTGTCGTGTCAGGTTTTGTGAAGCACAGCAGCTCATCAATGTAATTAGGTAAATATTGGATATGAAAATGTTTGATATATAATGTTATTCATCTGTCAGACAAAATCTTCTTAATAAGATCATGATACTAATTGCAGCCATATCTTCGGGCCCTACTGGCTGTTAAACTGGTATGATATAACACCACGGTAAACATGTTGTTTGTCAGCTTGTGTGTTTTTGTTTACAATCCTTGGTTTTCCTGGTAATGGGCCAATGTGAACCTACTGCTGTGATCACACCCTCAGTATCTTCTGAGAATAGACAGGCCCGTCTGTGCTGCTCATAGATTTAAGTCTGTCTTCTCAGTCACGCCTTATTGTAGCTGCGTTCTGAAGAGTCCAGATGCTTTCTGAGAAACACAATCCAGATACGTAGCTGGTTGTGGTTCACCTGTTTGAAAAGGGTAGATGATCACCCGGCAGTGGTTTCTACCTCAGCTGGAACTGTACGTCTTCATCTGCACCAGCACACAGCTCACACTGTCGGAGCTGTCACCCGCAGCGCACAGCGTGGTGTGTATGTGCTGTGGCAGACATTCTATACTTTTGTTAATGCCATCCCGTTCCCCTGAGGAGTATGTGAACATATTTGGACAAGCTCAGAGGACAAGGCAGAGGTTAGATTTCTCTATTGTTCGTGTTTTCATACAGTATGTTTTGATGGCTTTGAGGATGAGGACTAGCCCGTGTCTTTGACAAAGGTAGCACTTTACCCCAAACTCTAAAACCTTACAGTTGCTAAAATATGATTGGACAATGTTTGTGGGAGGGGTGTAGTGAATGGTCCTGGGTTTGGATCTGTGTCTGTGTTGCACCGGGTATTGATTGATCTTTACACCCTTATGACTACCTATGAAACATTGGCATATCTACTCAATTATTCGTGTTGTGCATCCCGAGGATGAGACTCCTCCAAACCTTTCTTCTAGAATTATCATTACAACTGCATCGTTATTACTGTGACTAAATGAAGGGTTTTGTGGTGCTGTCAGCATATTTCAGGATTCTGCTGCATGTTCTGCAAATGCACTTCAGAGTTTGGCACAGGGGAACTGAGAGCGTCTGACAGCTGTGTGAATTTATGACAGAATTTGATTTTTATGTGTTCCATATCTGTATCGGCATGGGTGTCAGTTACATTTACATAATTATTACTACCCAAGAAAAATTAGACTCCAGTATCTGCTCAGTTATTCTTGCTGCCCAGCCCCCCGAGGATGTGTACAGTCGCTACACTTACCAGGATTTTTAAACCTCAGAGCCTGAATCCAAATGCAGTTTGGTTCTAGGATCCGGGCTTATTGCAGCATAATCAGCAGTAAGGCTTCTCATGTCTTGTGGAGACATGGAAAGCACGTCCAATTTTGGTCTTGACACATTGTTCAGGACAGCAGCCGGCAGAAATACAGTCTTTTCAGCTGGTGTAGTTCCATGGTGCAGCGTACAGATGAGCTCAGGTTCAAGGACTCCTCCACTGTAAAAAGACCTGAGTGCATTCTGGGCACTGTCAAATCACTGCCCGCCTCTCTCGCTGTGTTGTTAGGCAGCAGCACTTTGTCTTTGCCCTCGACGGGGGAGCAGAATCAATCTTAAAGTTCCACACTGTCCGCGTACACTCTGCACACACATGCTGCATGTGTGCGCGTGCGCGTGCGCACACACACACACACACACACACACACACACACACACACTTCTTGCTTTCTGAACTTGCTCCCATACACAGATACAAAGGTGTTTTTTCACACTGTAGCAGAACTGATCCATTTGATTCATGTGTGATTGAGCAGTGTAACCCGTCTCTCCCACTCTGTCTTCACCTCCTGCCCTCTATAAGAAATGTAATGTTTTGTCTCCCTCACTTCCTTTTTCCTTGTCTTTTTTCTTTCTGCTTGCTTTTGTAGCTTTATGTCTCCATACTCACTTTCCCCCTCTCTTACCAGCATGAAGTAAATGAGCATATCGATAGCTGCCTGCTCTGTCTGTTGTTTCAGTCCAGTCAGAGGGGGGAGTAAGATTCCAGAATCTTTTCACTCAGAATATTTCTGAACGTATGAGTGGAATCTCAATGCATTTATTTGGCATCGTGAATTGAAATTCAGATAGACACCAGTCAGCTCTGTTGCCCATCATCCACACACACACACACACACACACTTTGCATACACACACACAGCTCCTTGCTCATTACCCTATCTCCATTGCTAGCCATCAGTAGCGCCACCTCTAGCAGCATACATACATCACTGGCATACAGCATACTCTGTCATGTGTGAAATGGGCTGTGGTTGATCCCTGCCCTGGGAGAGGAGAGGAGAGACGAGAGTGTTTCAGCAGACGAGATGAGAGCGGCTCTCTGAAGAGGAGGGGAGGGGAGGAGAGCAAAAGAAAGAGGAGTTACAGAAGGGACATGGGAGTGGGGGGGGGGGGTTGGAAAGACGAGGGGAGGGAGAGGATGAAATAGCAGGGTATGAGGGACAAGCGGGCAAATGAGGAGTTTTTCAGAAGAAGAAATGTGAAGAGGAGTGAAAGAGTAGTGGAGGGGAGATGAGATGAAAGTGAAGTAATGTGGGAAGAAGAGGAGAGGAGGTTTGAGGAGAGGGAAGAGGAAGATGATGGGATAAAGGAGGGAGAGGAGGTGGCAGAAGTGAGCCAAAAGAGCAGAGAAGAGAAAATGACAGGGGTGAAACAAAAGAGGAAGGAGAGTCCAGAAAAGGTAGGCTGGTTCCAGACCTGTCAGCCACTGCCCGCACCTGTTTTATTGATTCTACCAGGACAGAAAGTCAATCAGTCAATCTGATGAGTCATTTATCATTTATCAAGCAAAGATGACAAACATTTTCTGTTTCTCCAATGTCCTGCTTTTCTCTGTGTTCATCATTTTAAGCTGAGTATCCTTCAGGTCATTTGAAGATGTAACTCTGTGCTCTGAGAAACTGATGGGCATTTTACCTAATGATCTCATTTCATTGATTAGATGATTAATTAACTGATCAAAAAGAATTGAGAGGTTAATTGGTAATGAATATAATCATTCGTTGCAGGCCTGGATTCAGCTCATTTCAGGTTGTTCCTTGATGGAAAAAGAACAAGTCAATCGGAGCTTTGTAGGTGGAATCAGACAGCCTATAGAGCTTCATATAGAACTTCATATAGAGCTTCTAATTCAAGTATTTCTTTAAATAAAATCCACATAGAAACATGGGACCCTGCTGAGGAGGTTTGTGTTATGGCCAATAGTTTGAATTATTTCAACTTTAGTTGTGAGAAATCGTGTTTGCTCTGTCAGTTTAGCACAGCAGATGGATCTAAATACGAGAGCTGGGTGATGAACTGGATTTTATTTTCAGTTATGATTTTGACTTCCAGCAATTATGAACACCAGATAATTGAGGTAAAATAATTATCACCACTTCTTGTGTCGTAACAATGCTCTCATTGTGTGTTAGAAGTCCAGCGGACCTCTCTGCTGTATAGCCGTGCACTTTGAGCCACACTCGCTCTCAGCCGTCCTGCAGTGTGCTCACTTCAGCTCGCTGTGGTCAAGTGAGATGTCATCTGCAAAAACCTGCTCAAGTCATCCGCCACTTGGACTTTGATGCACGACTGTCCCTCCTGTTATGGTGCCGGCACTTGGAGCAGTCAGATAGGATGATTTCTGAAATCCTTTCTCACATTTTATATACCAAATAAAAAACACATTATAATACACATCAGTGTTTCCTCTACATTCATTTAGGAGTGGCGGGCCGCCATTCTACCAAAAGGTAGACTTATTAGCTTGAGATAACTCATATTAGATTTTACAAGTTAAGTAGACATTCACAAAATACTGATGTCCAGCTAACATTACGTAACATATGGGTAGCTTAAGTTAATTGGGCCCGGTGCCAACTCAGTGTCGCTAACGTGAGTAAACTAATTGATAGCATTAAGCTAATATCTACACGCCATGATGTAACTGCTGACTGCATTTTCAGATGAGCTTGTTCAAATATTTCTCTAAGAAGAGACAGACAGCTGATGAAGATGACACTAGTCAGTAGTGATGTGTCGGTCGTGAATGAAACGGCTCTTAGAGCCGCTTTTGACGAAAACGATTGGAGCCGGAGTGAGAGCCGCTTTGTTTTTGTTTTTTTTCCTCGACTTTTTTTCCGTTCAAGCCGCACGTGATTGGTCAACTACATGATGTGTGGAGGTTTCTGTGTGTACGCACTGAGCAGGAGATGGAGGAGCGGGGTTACAGACACAGCTCACGCGCGCACACACACGCGCACACACACACACACAGCTGCAGCAGACAAAATGCTGGAAAGGTGAGAAAATGAGTGACTGCAGGAAATGCGGTAAAATTTGATATAATGTATGTTTTGTGCATTAGTAATTCATTTTATACATAATTTTACATTATTTTTTAAGCAACAAAAAGTCTGCGGAGTCACTATGGAGCCGAAAGAGCCGAGCCGTGAGAACCGGCTCTCATAAAAGAGCCGGAATTCCCATCACTACTAGTCAGGTATCATTAACCTTTTACTGACTCATAAATGATGATGGTTAGGTAAAAAATTGGGTCCACACTTGAAATCAGATGTGATGTGAGTGTAAATTATCTAATGTTAATGTTTTCTGTAATCGTATAAGACAAGTAACATTAGGCAGGGAGGAGCAGTGGAACAAAGTGAAGGAGAGCAGAGTGAAGGAGCAAAGTGATGGTGCAGGAGAGCGAGATGAGAGCAGAGGAGAAAAACCTAAAGGGAAGCACAGGCCATCAGGCTGCGACCCTAAATGAGTTGAAAAAAATAGCTGGTGCCACTCATGACTCTACCACACTGATAATGGTGAGTGTTGATGAACCTTTTTTTCCTTTCTTATTTTTTGCATTATACACATGTCAATATTTCTGTTAAATAAATAAAAAATAAAATAATAAATAAATTCAGTGTATTTCCATTGTAAGAGCAATGATCAATAATGCCATTTGACTCCTATAGGAATGTTCTGCCGCTGATGTCGGCAGCATAAGCCTTTTTTATTTTTACATTCAGCATTTAAAAAGCAATTTTCAACTGGCCATTCAATAACTAGGTTGTAAAAGTAAAATCTGCAGTCAAGTGTCATTTGTTTATGCCGCCACAGCTCCCTGGAGAGCCTGCCCCCGCTGCTGGAAACAATCCTAGAGGAAACACTGCACATCATAGACCAAATAAGTCTCTATATTTATTATACTATACTAAGTTTAAAGCTAATTTTAATAGACTTTTCAGGGAAATATGAGCAAAAGAAAATGCAAATTCCAAAAACAGGTGGATGCAAAACACTGCCTTATAGAAACAGACATTTTCTCAAATACATATTTTGTGCTAATGCTTCAACTGGGAGCATTTCTTATCCAGCCAAGCTAGGAGTCACCCAAAGTTGTTGATGGATAAAATAATTGAAACTTTAAGTTTGGAACCAAATGCACCCAAAGTAGCTCCTCCCACCTTGAAACCTGATACTGGCGACACAGATATTGCCACAGTAGTGGTGAATAGCCTGGATGAGTCTGGTTGTTGCATGTGGACTTACAGAAATAACAACTTCATATGCCAAATATCAAGTTGTGTGCCAAAACAGAAAAAGAAAATCTGCAAAAGCGGAAAGGCAGCTCAGTCTGATTATCAGACTACAAGAAAGGCGGATAAATAAAAGGGCGTCGGAGCGGAGGAGTAGATGAGACAGGAGAAGATGAGGAGTTCTGACGGGAATGGAGAAGATGACGAAGATGGAATAGCAAAAAGAGGCAAGGCGAGATGAAAGTAGATCTAAAGAGGAGAGGAGGAGAGCAGGACGAATGTGGGGAAAGCAGTGGAGATGAGAGGAGGTAAAGATGGGAGAGGAAACAAAAGGATGGGAAGTGAAGGACAGAACAGGGAAGCACTGAGGAGTTTGGAGAGGAAAGGAGGGGATGAAGAGAGCTTGTCAGAGAGCACAGACGGCTACAGAGGAGGGATGGATGTTGAGGAAAGAGAGAGCGAGCACTGAGAGAACAGCACAGACAGAGAGAGAGAGAGTGTGGCACTGCGCCACTCTGCAGCAACAACATTGACTGACAGCCATAGCCTGACTACTGACTGTCTGTCTGTCTGTCGGTACTGGCTGGCTGGCTGGCTGGCTGGCTGGCTGGCTGGCTGGCAGGCTGGATGCAGCAGCAGTCCCCACAGCTTTGCCCTTGTCTCCACCTCCCTCCCTGTCTCTGTCTGTCTCCCTTCCTCTCTGTCTCTCAGCAATGCAGCAAGTTGGTCTAGATTAGAGAGAGAATACTTATGATTTGACTTTTTTTCCCTTTATAAATAGCTGTTAGTGATGCTGTTTTTCAGGCCATGTGGTAGTAAACAACATCTCCCTGCTGAACGTCTCAGCAGTGCAGCATATGAATTAAAAAAAAAAAAAAAGATCAGTGGTTGCCCAAATTCAAGCTGGAGACTTCCAATATTGTCTTTTCTCAGTGTGTCCTCCTAAATATTAGAAGTCCTCGTTGCAAACTGAAATCCTGGTCTTTCTTTGTCCCCGCTCTTTACCCGTCTAACCTTGAGTCTGTGTCCTGTCTTTCTCCCCCTCCCAGCACTCTGTAAACTTTGTTTGTGGAAGAGCGCGATACAAATAAAGTTATCATTATCACCTCCAAAGCTCAAATCGCCCCTGACGAGATTAAAACACATTTCATCGCCGTTGAAAGCAACACGGTGCTTAGAGCGACAGATAGCCCATAAAGCACATAAACACTCGTCTCCTCGTCCCCCTTGGCTCGTGCATTATTATCCTCCAGAGTGAAGGCAAAGATAAATGACATGGAGATACAACGGCAGACTTATAGGCTGATAAAGAGGCCATAATGTGTCCGACCAAGTGTCCTCCTTCCTCCACTGGGTCATACATGATTATCTTCAGAGGGAAGGGACCTTTAGATAACTCTCAGATAGGATCGTCACAGCAAACAGGGCCCCGGCTTCACAAAGTACTAACATTTGTTGGCTCTGCTACTGCAATGCAGCACTATTTTGTCCTCTCTGCTCCTCTGCTCCCCCCCTCTCTTTTCTCTCCGTCTCTCCCTCCCTCACTCTGTCTCTCACCCTTATCTCCCTACCATAACACACTACTACTGCTTTACTTTCCTTGCTTGAGGGCAGTCAGATGTAGAAATGACTCTAACATTAACCACAACCAGAACCTGTTGTGGTGTTTCATGTAAATAGGAGTGTAATGTTGTGTGTGCATGTGTGTGTGTGTGTGTGTGTGTGTGTGTCTGTAAGGGGGATGTCGGAGAGATGCAAAGCCTGCAGAGATAAGCCGGGTTAAATTGTGCGTACAAGCTATAAGCTGGCTTTCGTCTGGGAGCAAATGCACTTTTCTCCTCCTCTTTCTCTTTCGGCATATTTTCCATGCAGCCTGTCGCGTTAAATCAATGGACCTCCATCTCATCTCCTCTTTTTCTTTATGTGGGAGTTTATGAACTACAGTATAGTCAATCACAAATCTGTCACAGACAGGCTGCATTGAACTTTAATCAGGAAGAAAAAGCGAGTGCAGATGACTCCAAACAATGTTTCTACTTCATTATTTTGAGGCCATGGTTACACAGCTCCTCAATGAGGGTGAAGGTGTCATATCAACATCTACTGAATGCCCAAATGTTTGTCTGACTGAGTGACTATGTGCCTCTCTACACCTCTCACTGTGTCTGACTGTATTCGGCTGATTCTCTGTCTGATTGTCTGTCTCATCTGTCCATCTGTCTGTCGTGGGCAAGAGTCGGCCCCCACAGCTGAGTGGTGGAGGCCGCTAAAGCCGCTCTAATGGCTGTTAAAATGTCTCAGGCTGTATTGAATTCTAATCTTAATTGTCAACTTCTCTCTCTTTAGAAAAACATGATTCTAATAATTCCACAGCAGAACACAGGTACTGATGCTGTGGTTGCATCTTGACACAAGCATCCTAGACTTTGTCCAAATTAGATTTTTCTTCCTTTCAGTTTCTGACAGAGATGTTTTGCAGCAGTAATCCCAAATTCAGGCTCCCAGAGACCCCTTCAGAAGCTAAAATAGATGTCACTGTTGCTAAGTGCATGTTTTCCTACAGCAAAGGAGAAACTGGAGAGACAGATATGAAAAAATATGAGGTAAAAGTGCCTCATTGGACACGTTTTCTGAAAGCTGTGATTTTATTTTATTTTTGTTGCTGTAGTTTGGACCTGGAGGAAGCTTTAAATGTTTATGACTGAAGGGATTGTAAATGTTATTAAAGAAATTAGTGTTATTATTGTTCTATTGTGTCTAAATTCCCTATATAGTGCACTGTATTTACCGTCCAACACTTTATTTGAGTGTCTGCACTGTGCTCTATATATTATAGACAGTACCTTTTGCTTACATCCCACAATGCTCTCTAAGTATCTGACAATATTATGGAACAATCCCTACAGAGTCAGACCTTTTCTTTTTTAACAGTAAGATCCTTTTTGTTTAACCAGAAGCAGCCCGTGTATCACTTTCCCCAAATCCACCAGACTCCATTTACACAAGCAGTCATTTAATTATCAGAAATCACACTTTATTCAAACAACAAAGACAAAATAAAACTCACCAACTCTGGTTTGGTTGAAATAAACCCTTAATTCACTGAATTAGGAGAGGAGCAAGAGATAACAATAATGAGAAATTAATGGAAGAGAATTTTTAAGTATTTAAGTCAACACACAAAATAATTATTTACACTAACAGGCACTATGTATACAGTCAAAAGTCTTGCTGTCTGTCTCCCGTGCGTCTGATGAAACAGTCATACTTCTGTTATGATCAATCCAGTGATCTACACAGGCAGCTCACCGTTCACTCACACTGTACTCACAACCAAACAGGAAAGTATTTCACACTGACACAAATCTCAAAGCGCTGTGACCTACACTCAGTGCTGTCATTGAACGCATCCTTTGTCGACACTGACTGAGGACTGAAGCTGCTCTTGCTCATGCTACACCTCCTGTGTAGACTTTGTGTAACAATCAGCCAAACTGCAGCGGTGAGTCAGCTTGAACTGTGTTTTGCGTAGAAGAAAGAATAAAAACGTCTTCTTGTCTGCTGCTGACCGCAGGCTTGTATCTTCCAAACATGGAAGAATTGTCTCAGAAATGTTTTCTCCCGTTTGTCGCTCCCTGACCTGCTGAGTTCAGTGCCTCGTTTAAAGAACTGTTCTAATGCATCGTTTTTAACCTTCAGGCCTGGAAAGTTCTCAAGTTATTTCAAGTCAAAAAGCCTGCGTCCAGGTGAAAGTACAAGTCATAGGTGTTAAAGTTAGTTTTTAATTTATCAAGTTGAGTCTACACCTCTGCACACACACACACACAGACGTTCAGCATCTTCCTCACCAATAGCCGTAGGTCACGCTGGCTGTGAGAGCTCACCTTCTACCCTTTTTATCCATTCTCACCCACCTCTGTCTGCTCATTGCTCCTTGCCTCTCAGTTTGCCACTGTCTCACTCCTTTTTTTATTCTCATTATCTCTGGCTCTGTCTCAGTCCCTCTTTTTCTCACTCTGTCACTTTCCCTCTGCCTCCCTCTGTCATTGTTCTGCCCACATGTCTAGACTGAAAAGAAAACTTTTGCTGCTTGCATGTGTGATATGTGTGGCAGTGTTCATCTGACACTAACCATGTGTGTGTGTGTGTGTGTGTGTGCTTTGTTGAGTGCTTTAGGTCAAAGTTCAGTCTTCCTTTCACTTTGAGAGAGGATACAGATTCAGTCTGTATAGAGCTGAGAGGCAGACCTGGTGAATGTGAAGACTCTCGCTATATGAAGGATTCTCATAATCTATGGCAGCTAAACGACCATCCGGCTGTTTCTATCACAGCACAAGAGGTCAATTAAGGCCCGTCAGTTAGTATGAGGTACTTAATGATCCTATAGCTGTGTGTGTCCAAACTACAACACTTAAAGAGCCATTCTCACAAATTATTTGTCATTTATAGAGATTGATTCTTTAGGAATTAGCAATATAAAAATGTCACTCAAGTTCTGAGTTTCATTTTCTTCCTTTGGAAAAGTGTAAACGATGATACAGTCCGAGGTTTCATGAGAGTCACTGAAGAGACTGAAATACCTTGACATTGCATCCTTGATGTACCCTGTGCTGATGTATAATGATTAAACTTTTGAGTGGGATTCTGTTTGACATGTCCTCATGTTCAGTTTTAAGGGACTGCTGCAAGCCAATCACAAACGAATATTGTCTGTGGCCACAGTCTGAAAGCCATTGATTGAGCCTGGTTTGACATACAGTCCCACTGCAGGTGATGAAGCTCGAACGAAATCAGTGTACTGTTACATCATGATCTGCTGTGTCCTCTGGTGAGCTGTCAGGTTAGTGTTGTCCTGTGAATTCAGATGGAAAGGCCACTGTTTGCTTCAGCCATATAAATGTAGTCAGAATTGTGTGAAAAGCCAGTTTTGGGTTTTGTATAAGAGCCAAGTTCGGGGCGTCATAGTGGTGTAGGGGTGTAAGACGATGTGCCACATCACCGCAACATGAAGGGAGTGAAGGTGGTTAAAAAAGTGGAGCAAAAAATGCCTTTTTATCCAAAATGGACAATGTTAGCTTGTTGCAGATATATCTTGATGTTGGCCAATAAGTAACACCAAATTGTCTGAACAGAAAAATCCTAAAGGATAATTTAGAAGCAGCGCTGCAGTCATATCGTTTGTCCATCCCAGAGCACTGACAGGTTATTTTTAAAGGTCACATGCAGAGACATATCTCAGTTAAAGTTCTTAAAAAAAAAAAAAAAAAAACAATTTTAACCAATACGTTGTTGTAACTCTCAAATGCTATATGAATATCAGCCCTGACAATCCACTAACAATAATCAATCAATCAATCAATCAAACTTTATTTATATAGCACCTTTCATACATAGAATGCAACTCAAGGTGCTTGACAAAAGATAAAAACAAGTAAAGTCTGTACAACGCCCATTCCCAAACACGCCCCCAGACACCCACACACACACACCCCAATGAAACTGTCGCTGTAAAAACATGGCAGGGCACTGAGGAACCATGAGAGGAAATCAAGTAAATTAAAATAAATTGAAATTCAGAAATAGAAGAAGATCAGTGTGGTTTTGGCAGTGACTGCATGGTCTTTTATTAACATTCATGTTGCTGTTAGCAACACCTTTTGCTCTGCGGTATGCACAATGCTTATTTCTTTTCTTTACAGAAATTAAAGTAAGTAAAACTATATGACAACTTTAATTAAGTGAAGTGTATATAGAAAAACGTGCCAATGAATAACCTGTTGGTGGGGTTTTAAAGCTCTGCGATGGCCTTGTGAACAGCATGCCCAGTAATAACCTGATATTGACTAATAAATCAGACTGCTCATGTATTGGTCAAGTTCTATTTTCCAGCTGTTAACAAAAGGTTTTTAAAGACTTGTTTGACACAGGTGCAGTGTCCGCTTGCTGTATGAGCAGGCTGACTTTAATAAATCCAGCTCATACAAAGGAGCTGCACTGACCTGCGGGCTCTGATACATAACAATCTAAAACTTCTCTCTGTTGTTGTAACTTGTTACCTCCTGTGTACGGCTCTGAGCATGTGTGTGTCCCTGTGTTGGCCTGGTGCAGGTGTGATAGTACAGCAGGTGATTCATTGCTGTTGCTCACAGGAAGAGCATTTTGAGGTAATGGATTGTTGTTGGTAATTACATGTTCCTGTCCTCTGGAGGGAGGCCTGTGTTTCCTCCAGCATCACAAAGCCCAAACTATGTGACCAAATGTGGAAGTGTGACACAGCTCACCAGGATAAAAGCCCAGCTGTAACATTTGGGACCTCTGTGGTATTTTCTCCAGCAAAGCATTCAAAATGGAATTCAAGCCTGAAACGTAGTTGGTGAGTTGAGCTCCACAAGAGTAAGTTTATAGCGATACAGCCCAAATGCTGCTTTGGTTTTGGCTGACGGCTTGTGTGTGAAAAGATGTAAAGATCATGAACACAGTGATTTTTGTGCATAGAAAATTGACTGGCAGGCATGTTGTGTGCATTGTCATGTCCAACACAATACACCAAGGAGACAAAATGACAAACAAGAGTTGCGTGTCAGGAAGCAGTGGCATGCAGAAACTGAGCGAAGTTTGTTGGAGTTTGATGACTTGTAGATGAGATGCAAGTGTGGCCAAATTTTCACCTCCTCCAGAAAATAGCAAAAACTTGTAAGGCAAAGGAAAAAGACACCCCTCGTTCATTTGAATGAGACTTCTATATTGACACAGCAGTGTGCAGGTGGACAGGGCTCCAGCACGAAAACACAGGGGCAGAGTGTATGATGATTGTCTGAAATTGATTGATCAGTCAATCAAGTTTATTTGTCATATGTGATCATGTAATGTAAGTCTGTGAAGATTCTCATTCATCCAGGTCATGGTACTTCTAAGTGCTTCCAAAGGCAATTGGACTTATGCTTCTAGAACTGGACTTGCTTGTTGCCTTATAATGCACAAGCACAGTGAAATGTAATCCCATCACTGCTTTCAGTTTGCGCATTGAAAAGTTTATGTAGAATAGAAATTCTCATAAATATTCACTCACCAGTCACTTTTTAGGTACACGTGTTCAACTGCACATTAAACCAAATGTGGCAGCAACTCAATGCATGCAGGCATGTAGACATGGTCAAGATGATCTGCGGAAGTTCAAACCAAGCATCAGAATGCAGAAGAAAGGTGATTTAAGTGACTGTGAACATGGCATGGTTGTTGGTGGCAGATGGGCTGGTTTGAGTCTTTCAGAAACTGCTGATCTACTGAGAAATTCACATACAACCATCTCCAGGGTTTCCAGCGAGTGGTCAGAAAAAGAGAAAATATCCAGTGAGTGACAGTTCTCTGGGCAAAACTGCCATGTTCATGGCAGAGGTCAGAGGAGAATGGCCAGACTGGTCAGAGCTGGTACAAAGGCAACAATAAGTCAAATAACCACTCGTTACAACCCAGGGATACAGAAGAGCATCTCTGAACACACAACATGCTGAAGCTTGAGGCAAGTGATCTACAGTTGGCAAGGGCTCACCAAAGTGGACAATAGAAGATTGGTCTGATGAGTCTTGATTTCTGCTGCCACAGTCAGATGGTAGGGTAAGAATTTGCTGTAGACAATATGATGACGTGGACCAATCCTGCCTTGTAGCAGTGGTTCAGACTAGTGGTATGGGTATCATGGTGTGGGGGATATTTTTTGCTACACTTTGTGCCCCTTAGTACCAGCTGAGCATTGCTTAAATGCTAAAGCGTACCTGGGTATTGTTGCTGACCACGTCCATCCCTTCATGACCGCAGTGTACCCATCTTCTAATGGCTGCTTCCAGCAGGATAACGTGCCATGTCCCAAAGCCGAAATCAAACTGACTCAACCTGGTTTCTTGAACATGACAGTGAGTTCACTGTACTCAAATGAATTCCACAGTTACCAGATCTCAATCCAATAAGAGCACCTTTGGGACGACTGGATGTCGAACACTCTGAACTGTGTTGTTAAACACTAAACTGTAGTCAATGAACAGCAAGCTTACATAGCTGCCTTCCTTGTCCAGGTGAGACAGGGTGGTGTGGACGATGGCCTCTTCCATTGATCGGTTGGGACTGTAGGAGAACTGTAGCCACTGGGTCCAGTGTGCTGGGTAATGAGCAGCAGAGTCCATCAGCTATCGTGTGATGACGATATAGACTCTGGAGGAAACACCAGTGTTTCTGGGTTTGCGGTGTAGCTGGTGGATATCCAGGTAACAGATATCCAGGCCAAGAATTCCCTTTCCATGCACCGGCCGTTGTTTACAGTCTGGTTAGCAACTTGGGACACAGAGATGACATTTTGGTGAATCTCTATAAATAGATATTTGCATATAATTGCAGATAATTTAAAAACCTTATAAAAAACTAAATCATCAGATCAGATCAATGGATAGCTGATGGGTTCAGGGACTGCATATCTGTCAACGGTTCTGCCTGTTATACTCTCCACACAGACTGTTTACATGCATGCAGCACCAAAATCATGTCCCTTGCCTACAGATTCTACATTTAAATGCAAAATCTGTTTATCAGGATTAGTCTTTGACCAGCCGCTCAAAGCGCTTCTACACTGCAGAGGTGAGTGCCACTGGGCGGTCGTCATTCATGAAGGCTGGTCTTGTTTTCTTGGGCGCAGGAATGATGGTGGAGTTCTTGAAGCATGTGGGAGTCAGGGACAGGCTGAATATCGGTGTGAAAATTAACACTAGGTGGTCAGCACATAGTTTCAGGAACAGCAGCCTGTGTACCCGCCTGTGGTGGGATGTAGACTGTTGTGATAATGCTCATGTGAATTCAGTCTGACTGATTACAACTCCAGTTCAGGTGAGCAGGAACAGGATAGCACTTCAACATTCTTACTTTCACACAAACCCTTATTCACCACAAAGTACTCGCCTCCTCCAGAGTGGTCTGTTCTGTCAGATCGGTATACAGAAAAAGAGTCTGTGGGTTGAATGGCACTGTCCACTATTACAGGATTTAGCCAAGTTTTGGTGAAAAAAAGGACTTTACAGCTCCTGATATCCTGTTGGAAACTGATGCAGGCATGGAAACCGTCCAGTTTATTATCCAACGGCTGTACTTTGGCTAGCAAGATCCTTGGCAGAGAGGATCCATTTGGCCAGGACCACAGCTGGTGTTTAGCTTCTCTGCCTTTTGCTCGATGTTTACTCCAATGTTTACTTTTGCAAACCTCGACTGGCCAGGTAGCAGAGTGTTCACCTTTCCCCTGTCCTGACGAGTGACTCATACTCCTGTCGCTATTAGATCGATATCATATTATATTATATCATTGTCCAATAATATTCACAAAAAGTCCAACTAATATATGTAGAAATAAATGGAAAGAGCATAAATGTGCATAGATTTAGTGGAGCTAACAGACAGGTGATATCCTGGATAGGTCCACACCCTCGAGAACTTTGATTTTTTAATCAAAAACTTTAGGACAACAACAACAACAACAACAACAAAAAGAACAGAAAGAAACAAGAAACCTAAAACTGAAAGTTAATACTGTTTTTCAAAATGAGGTGTGACATTTTGTTTAAAGCAATTTGCCGGGTTGAGTGGGCATTGTGTCGCTGATTAAAGGGTTTGAGTGACATTTTCAAGCAGTCATTTATTTGGGATTTGTTGCGTTGCAAACTGACATTTTTTGCTTGAAGGAATACCATGACATTTTGGATTTTGGCTTGTTTTATTTTTTCACTTTTTTGATTTCCGTTCCCAACACATGGAGTGAAAAAAGTGTGTGCTTTGACGCTTGAGTTAGGTCATTTCAGAGCTGTTTGCCTGCGGCTCGCAGCACATCATTGTTTTGAATGAGAAATGATAACAGTGCTAAACAGAGTGTTGTCAGGGCTGCTGAGGGATGGAGACCCCCTTTTCCCCAATTTATCAGAGATGCCTGGCAGAGCAAAATGTATAATAGGTTGCCTCCAGGTTAGCTGTCATTAAAAATTCAACTGAAGATGATCAATAAAGCACAAGGGAGCGAATCAAAGGACCACAGCAAATTAAACAAACTCATAACCATGTTACAGTGTGATTCAGTGCTTAAGAGTATCTAGCTTTCATAATGTCACCATATATTTACCTGTTAATCAAAGGGTAATTAATGGCAGCTTTTGTCGTGGTTTCACTCCTTATGTGAGAATGTTTTTCTGCAGTTCAGTTTACTGTTTCAAAAATGTATGGAGCAGAAATAATCAGGTTACTGAAGGCTTAATTAAATCAATTAAGTGATTGATTAAAGGTTAAAATAAAGGTGAAATGTGTGTGTAACAATTTTAGTTTAAATCACTCTGCATATGCTAATTACAACAACATTTTACACATTATTACATTTCTTCAGAGGTAGTAAAGGTACTTTAAGAAGTTTATTCTCGGTACTCAAATAAATACACAAAAAAATCTCACAAAATGTCTAAATGAAGATGAAATATTCGTACACTTATTTTTCTTCTGAATTGAAGTTTCTCTCTTTTACTGAATCAAAATGAACTTCATTGCCAAGTTAAGTCATTGTCTTGGTTAGTCTTTCCACTGTTCCTACAATCACCAACTCATGCTTGGGTGAAATAAAACCGTGTTCACAGCTTCTATTTTGAATCTGGTTCCCAGTTGGCAAAATATCTGGATTTACTCTTACTGAACCTTTCATCTCTCCCTTCTCTTTTGTATTAGCATATAGCAGGTAGCTGACTCTCATTCATGGAGATGACTGCCACTTCAAGGGTGACAATGATACCTTGCATTAGATTATATCAGCTAGTTGACATTAATTATGTTTTGGCTGAATGAAACTTTTGGCTGCTGCCTTGTCAAAGTGCTCCCTCTAAGTTGCTGTCAATCCTCAGCCAAACACTGTTTGTCTGGTGCAGTGAAGTCAATGCAAAGATGTGAACAGATGGCGAAGATGTGTACACATCATTTTTGGGGCTACTGAATTGTAATTAACAGGTGTTTCTAATGTTTAGTCCTCATCAATGTAAAGTGGGTGGACAAAATATGAGGAACACCTCTTTCATTTTCAACTTGGGATGTTAATAGGTATCTTTGACCAGTTACACAGGATGGTGTGTAGTTTAATTTACACACACACTTCAGTTTACTGGTAGTTCTAGCACCATGCTTAACACGTTAAGAAGAAGCACAGGGCTGCCATATCTGAGGATGAATGGCAACCAAGATCACGTTGCTGCTGGCTCGGGGAGAACAGCACCAGGCCATCACTCAGGTTGTGTGGAGAATGATTGAGGCCTGTGTGCTGCCAATCAGTGAGGCGGAGGGCGAGAGATTCAGTAAGCTAGTTTAGTACTTTGAGGATGTTATGCCATTGAGAGCTCTAAACACATTGAAAAACACTTTGAGGACAAGAAGGATGAGCGAAAATTCAAGCTAGCCGGGGCAGACAAGCTAGCTCTGACCATCAACTGCTGGACTGCTCTTACAATCACAGCGACCTGTCACTTCACTGCTGACTGGAGATGCAGTCCAGCGTGCTGCTCAGCTCAAATAAACCAGTTAGTTACCAGTTAATGGCGTCGGGCTATGGAAAGCAAAATTAAAAGAACATTTGCTATTTTCAGCAAAATCTGTTTGAGGGCTCATTGTATGATGCTCTAGTGCTTCTTTATTTCTCAGTTTATTATGTCATCCCATCAGTATAATGCTGTACCTGCTGGTCCTTTCTTTCCTGCTGACAGCTTGTTTCCCTGCAGTGACATTGGCGAGCTCTGTCCCTCCAGCTGTACAGACAGGACAGTGTGTCCATGCTGTGTGGTTTTCACTCTAGTCTACATACTCAGACAGGACACTGATGAGAAACCTGACCTTCACTACATTAGAGGTGGTGTGTGTGTGTGTGTGTGTGTGTGTGTGCGTGAGGACGCGCCTGCTGTGTGCTGCACATTTTAAATCATTTCCCAAGTCAACTGTTAAATTACTCCATTCAATTATAGTTATGGCATTAAAAACGATGTTACACTGTCAAAATGGAATGACTGAAAATTGTTCTGTGACGAATAACTTCAACATTAAGTTGTAATAAAAAGATATTGCTGCATCACTAAACCCACTGTTGAGACAAGCGGAGCTCTATATATTCATATAGTACAATACTGTAGAGAGCGTTGGAGCTATGTAAGCAGTTATAGAAAAAGTTTGACAATGACTTACTTAGTCTAATGAAAACCAAAATGAAGCTCAAAAGATCTCAAGTGGCTGAAATGAGAGCAGCACACAGATCAGTGACTGGACGATCAGCGTCAGATATATTCCATTCTGGCTAGCTCGATAGCTAACTGGGTAGGTAGCATGAGCAGCCTGATTAAGCTAAATAAATAAAAAGAGATGAAGGTGAGAGGGCAGTGACAACACTGCTGACATCAAATGGAAATACAAGTGTTATTGGTAGAAATGCTATCATGAAATAAAAATAAAAACAAAAAACTTAATTAGCGTTACTGTTTCATTCATTTTCTGTCTTATTTTTATGTATTTCATATTCATTTAATATTGAATAGAAAAAATACATTTGTATGCCTGCCCACACTCCACTATCTAGACTTTGCCCCACTCGAAGTCATCATAGGAACATTATGAAGAGAAATCCATATGGCTCCCTCTTGTGTACATTTATATTACAGTCTACCTGATAATGACAGGTAATTTTTACAGCCAAGATTTAATTTACACTGATAACTCTGTGTGTGTGTGTGTGTGTGTGTGTGTGTGTGTGTGTGTGTGTGTGTGTGTGTGTGTGCATGCATGCATACGCAGGTGTTTTTCTGCATTGATGTTGCAGTCACATCCATCCTTTGGTGTGTTGCTGCCATTTATGAATAAATACGACAAGAGTGAATCTTCTGATCTATTGCCTTTGTTATGGGAGGTAGTTAGACAGCATGCTTAGGTAAGGTAAATAAGGTAAATCTGATCTGTTTTAAGATAAAGAAATACCAGAAAAACATATGTATTCTTAAATACAATAGAATCCCATAACAAATAGTTAAAAAAGGAAATTAATAGTAAAAATTGCTGTTTTTTTAACTGGAAACAGCTCGAACTGGACCACTGAGCGACTCAGAGGTGGAGCCAGAACTCGAATTGTCCCTTTCTTACTCCTCCCAACCTCCACCCCTTCATTTCCAGTGCTTTTTTAATTAGCAGTTGTCAAAGCAGCGCTCTTATGGCACTCTACTGTTGTAGGAAGATTTGTGATGGATACAGTCAGGCCTGGAGGGTTAAAATAGACACACACTTCATCATGGAAGAAATATTAGCATTAACTGTTAGCCTCTTGGTTTTGTTGGTTCGCCTTGTGTGTCCGTCTCTCAGCTTTCTAATGCTGACCACGTTAACCAGGAGACTTAACCAAGATGTAACAGCAACCTGTGAACACTCCTGAGTGAGTGTCTGTGTTGTACAGTAGATAAAATATTCAGACACATCTGACCGTGTTACCTCACTTTATGTGAGGAACAAAAGTCAACAGCACATGTATTTTCATCAGATTGATGCTGCCTCAGTTTTGTGATTCTGTTTAATGGAGAGGCTTTATAAACAAGTTCAGTTCTCTACTCTCTGTCTTGTTATGCACAAGTTGGATTGGGTTAGCATTGGGTTAGCATTAGCTGTGACTGAAGGACTGTGACTGGGTCATCAGCCATGCTGCTTGTAAACCACTCTGCAGTAAACCCCAGTCAGGCTTCCTCCCGTGCATGTCATTTGCACAGTGATTACATTTCATGGTATCAATACTCGATGTTTTTTGTTTTTTTTTTGGTGGTGTGTTGCCATATGACTGTATTGCATTATACATGTGTGACAAGAATTTGTTAGCATTCTATCATGCTGTGATGGTGATTATCATAAACATTCTAACTGTCAAACATCAGCATGTTAACATCACTGTGAGGATGTTAGCATCCTGATGCTGGCGCTCAGCTCACAGCACTGCTGTGCCACAGTGCAGCCTCACAGCCTTTAGCATGGCTGTAGACTCTTACGGCACATCTGCACAAGAGACGCTTCAGCCTCGCTTTTCATTCGTCCGTCATGCACGTCAGATATGCTTTGACTATGATCAGTCCAGCTAAAGTCTATTTTCTTCCTTTTTACATATGTTACTACGGTGATTGTACATTGGGCTCTGTGCTCTGCCGAAACGTGGGTGACCTGAACACACTCTGGGCGTACAGTGGAGACGGAGGACTGAAGCTGCTGCTGCTCTGCTAACATGCTGCTCACGCTGCTACGCTTGTGTAGACACGGGGTTAGTCTCGTTAATTCCTTACCTTAGTCCTTTGTTTAAATAAGAACTAATGGGACCAGTCAAACTTTAATTTATTCCATATTTTTAAGCTGCTGCTCACTTAACTTCAAAGCAATGCATCATCTGATTAGAGAATGCCACTTGTGGCCATGCTCACACAGGACACCCTGTATGTCATAACTTGCTCTTTAACTTTTTAACTCTCCTGGTTTCTGTATTTTAAAAAAAGTAAAAGTAAAAAATGTGTATTTAGGTTGATAAATCAGCTGAAACCTGGCAGATAACGTCAGAACAGGACGTTCCTACACAGGCTGTAAGCAGCCACAAAGACGTGAGGCACTGGAGGAAGGATGGAGACTTGGTGGCTGGAGATTAAATGTGAGAACTGTGAAAGTCTTTGTTGTTGTTTTGATCTCTTATTTCACTGAGCAACCGACCAACCCTCCCTACACCTTACACATACACACACACACACACACACACACACACACACACACACACACACACACACCCCTGTCCTGTTGTCTGCTGATGAGCAGACAGGATCTCTATCAGTCTGTAATCAAACCCTCAGAAAATGAACCACATTCTGACACACAAACACGCACATATATGCACATACTCAAACATAGTAACTGCATGCAAACCACAGTTTATCGGACAATGGCTTATTGTGGCAGTGGGTGTGTCTGTGTTGTCAGGTGTGCTCTGTAAGTAGGATCGCACACTCGTCTCACAGGCTGTCATCCTGTATGGTTGGTCTGTGCAAAGTTGATAGCCTTACCTGTTTTTTTACTTTGTTTTTCAGTCCTTTGTTCAGAAGAAAAAGTGTACAGAGTGAAACATGCCATGTAAACGTACAGCCACATTTCTCTGCTCTATACTTTACCTTTTCTCAAGCCCCACCCGTTCTCTGGCTGGCCTCAAACAGAGAGAGGGGAGGGTAAAGAGAAATGATTTGTAGCAAGAGGAGGGCAAGATGGAAGGAGAGAAGGAGCCACACAGTGAGAGAAAACAGAGCAAAGCAGAGATATTAGATATAGAGGGAGCAGTAAAAGACAAACAGAGCCTGAGAGAAAGACACACACAGAGGTGGAGGTAGGTGTGCAGACAGTCTTCTATAGCATCCAACAGATGGTTGGTGTTATTGGTGCCCCCCCACTGCTGTCTCCACTCACACAGACAGCACTTCATGGCCTCACAACACATGGCCTGTAACTGGATTTCCATCCAACAGTCTTCACAGGAATCATTAGTTCATAATTAGTATCTAATTTGAAAAGCTACATGAAAGGAGCTCATCAGGATCAGTATGGCAGAAAAGGTTCTGTCACTCACTGGATGCAGATAGATGGATGGTGTTTTTCCATAGAAATCAATGGAGATTTGTTATTAATTATACAAATGAATGTCATTCTGAAATCAAGTGTCATACATAAATAAACATTGTTTACTGGTGTAAATCAGTACTTCTTCTTTAACTCACCTTTGTGAGTCACAGGTGTGCATCTCCTTCAGGCCAGTGTGTTCACTTGTAGTGCCCAGTGACGCTTGGGGGGCTGCGACAGCTCTGAGCTCAGTGCACATGGAGCATCAGCTGATCAGCGTCAGCTCTTGTCCATGCTCAGTGTCATTGGCTCATTGGTGGATCGTCTGTTCAGCTACCAGCTGACAAGTAACATCCAGTCACACTTTGTGAATTTTCACTTTTCAGTATTACCCTTCTCGATTCCTTCATGCAACACTGTGCAACTTCCTCCACCACTCTCACTATTGTCAACTTGCTAAGCTCTAATGTTTATGTGTTTACAGCTGTCTCTGATAGGGTAGATTTTATAGCCTGACCAGTATTAGACTTTTGACGCCGATACTCCCAATTTAAAGAATTGTAATCAAGATACATACTACAAAGGACATTTTACAGTATAAAAATCAACTAGTCAGAGCTCCCTCATTTGCCATTATTTGTTTGTTATTGGCCGACTAACACCTTTATCAATATAGCTGTCATAAGCTGGTATCAGCTGATATGCTGGCCTGGCTGATTTAACAATGTAGTTCTGTTACCTTTATGTGTTAGTGGGCTAGATGTTATTCACAACAGACTTTTTGGCATTTCCTTGCATTAAATGCACAGTTGTCATAGATGACATGAACTGTTATGACTGCGTTCCAGTTAGACATACAGTATTGTGCATGCTGGGTCATGAGCACGGCTTACTGGACACTTGGCAGACATGAACCATTGTTAAAGAAATGAGTTTCACCTGCACTTCTCCTGCTGTGAAGTTAAAATGTCTGCTGTGAAAAGGGTCTGTTAGTTCTGGGAAGAAATCAGAAAACAGGATGATTGTCAGTTAAGCTTCTGGAGTCGTTTTATCTTTGATTTAAAAGCAGATTTATGGATGTTTATTCACAATGGAGCTCAGAAATAACTGTGAGTCAAACTGAATGTAAAAACATGTGCATCGTGTCTGTGTTCAGTTTTGACTGAGTTATGACTCAGAGGAGTACGATTTCTGGCACAAATTGCGGGAATTGAGCAGTAAAGGTATTGACGTGCCCGCGCTGCCTCCATGAGTGTGTCACAGCCTCTTCTGCAGCTCCAGCTACTGACTGTTGGTGAGCAGGTCAAACTACAGTACAGTGTTGTTTTTAGAACAAGACATGCACGTGTCTCTGTCTGCTCACGCACTAGCTTTACCTCATGTGTCTCCCTCCTCACCTCACAGTTTGAAAACCTCTGATTCAGTCTCTCTCCAGACTTTGATCAACAGCACAGAATATGGATCTGATCGTCAGGGTGAATCCTACTATACATACCACATAGCTGTCGTACACTCTTCATCCTGGCCTAAACCGACATGTCCCTCTCGGTTTCCTCAAGGTGATTATCGTGGCTGTCACTTTTTCCTCAACTCTTAATTTCTGCCTGTTCTCACTCAGCTTTGAGACAACCCATTGTGTGTGTAGCAGTAGTTCTGCCCATTGTACTGTTTTCTCACCGATCCACCAATAACCATGATTAATTCAACACTTATGGCTGTGTTATGTTGTGGGACAGCATCTCTTAGGTACAGTCAACCCCATTCACTGAGATTAAATTAGCGCGATGAATTTCTTTCTTTCAAGTTGTTCACGTCCACAGATTGGGTCTGCACCAGCCAAGGTCGTTTGAATGACATACATGAACTGTGGTTTGGGTTGGGGGGCTTTTTGTTCTTTCACGTTCGTGTGGTTCACTTTTGCTCATCAGGGAGGTTTTGTTAAATAGGCCATTCATCAGCTCTTCTGATGCTGTTAAAAACACAAAGCCTTGAAACTGGCGTTCAGCCCTTGAGAACCACAGAAGTAAAATAGCTCCTCAATCCCCACCCAACATAGCTAATCAGTTTCATTCATTTTCATTTATTCAGGCAAGATCTCTCCTCCAGGCTGCGTCCCACGTCTTCCCCTCGCTCCAATGAACCTTATTGTCAGAGCTGTGGAAGATGTTTACCAGACAACAGTCTTTAGGGGAACTGAACCTATATGATATGTCATAGCTCTTCAGACTTAAACTGTTTAGGAGCCTATCAATATCAGTAACGCTGTAGGGCTTCAAGCATGAATCAGTTCATTGTGTTGAGCTTTTTTAATGAATTGCACGACAGCAACTGAAAAAAGAGCGCTAGACAAAGGTTTAGAGGCATAAAAATACTCCAGAGATACATCCTGTAGCATATAGCTGAGAGATGAAATGAAATTTGAATAATATCTGCTGGGAAATTGCACCATTGCAGAGAGCAGCTAAGTCACAGTCAAGAATCAACAGATATCAACAGAGAGAGTAAAAAGAAGAGAATAATATGTTCATATCAAATTTTAAATACATTAGGACAGATCAGTCGTGTCCTCTGAAACCAAGTGTTGTGTTTGCAGTTTCCTGGATCACTGTGGATATTTGAAGGCCCAAGAAATCTTCCATTGGATCATGACCAACTGGTATTGCTCTCTGGGTGCTTCATGTTGTATAACAGGAAACATTATTTTAGGGTTACAGTGGCTGCAGTGTGATTCCAATGAACAGACTGAATTAGGACAAAGACCTTTGCATAAAAAATGATCTCATGCTCCTCAATGGCTTGGAAAGAGTCAACAGAACAAATGGTGGAAGTCCAGTTGGGCAGCCTGCATATGCATTGGCCAGCACTTCCTGTTTCTGTTCAGTCAGATGGCTCAATGTCCAGTCTTTAGTTCACATGTAGCTTTCCTTTAGAGGTGGCATATTCTAAATTTTGTCTAATGTTACCAAACAGCTAGAGCCCGAGCTCGAGGTATACAGTCAGTGAATTAAGTGGCTGCTTGGGTTCATGCAACCACCTAAACCAAGTGAACATGGAAGCTTCTGAGGGGTTGCTTTTTCAGTTATTTCTGTCAGAAATTGAAATGCTGTGTGTAAAGATGCACTCCCTGCTTTTATTACAGAGCTCAATTGCAGGATATTTTGGAAATTTGAGAACATTCGGTCAGGATTTTGGCAGCGCTGAACCAAGTTTCGGGATTCATGAGCACTATAATTCACGTATGCTGTGTTTATCTTACAGCATTGTTTTTGTATGCCTATGGACATCAGTGTCAGTCGGTCAGTAAGTATGTTGTTCCAAGGCTTTGGTACAGACAGAAATACCTCTGACTTTTCCTCTCACACCATTATCAAGTCAGAAAGCTTCATTTGTCCAGTCCTTTTTTTATGACTGAGCACCTACAGTACATGCATGATTTGTCTGTTAGCATGCTAACACAGTAAGCATGACAGCATACAGACGTACACGTCTCTTACTCTGTCATGTGTCATGTTTTTCAGTTGTCTGTCTGATTGAACAATATGCTTCCGCTTTAATGAATCCACCTGTGTGCACAGGCTGCGAAACTACGTCTGTTTACATGTGCTAAATGCACATAAACACGACCCAAAGCTCAAATGTGTTCCCTTTTATGCATCCATCGACAGTGACAGCGTATTGGGATCTACAGTAAGTGCTGCCAAATCACGGATGACCTACACTCGATGCTGTGCCTGAACGCATCCTGTGTAGACTCAGACGGAGCACTGAAGCTGCTGCTCTGCTAACGTGCTGCTTTTGCTATGCAGGCTGTGTCGACATGGGGTTAGGCTTGTTTATATTGGCATGCGTCATTTTTTGCCACAGTGTCGTTTTTAATACCTCTAGGAATTGGCAAAGTTAAATATTGTGAGATGCTACACATAGGAGCTTTAATTGTCCTCGTCAGCATTTGCACCTTGCAGATCCTGATAATATACAGGGTCTGGGGTTTTGATTCACTCAGGCATCCCATACTAGAATAGTGTTCATTGTCCTCATAACATATCACGTAAATGCGTGTTCTCAATGAAATGACTGATTTTAAGCAGACCATCACCTCAATTTTCAAACCTTTCAAACTATTTTGAAGTTTTTCATTGTATCTTAGGAGCGCACACACACTTTCTCTCTCTCTGTCTCTCTCTCTCTCTCTCACACACACACACACACACACACACACACACACACACTCATCCTGGCAGTGTGTCTGTTTTCTACCCAAGCCACGTTCTCCTGTGCTGCAGATCTGCCTGCCTGACAACTCTGATAACGCCAGGCTGCAAAACCTAGAGCAGCACAAATCATTTCACTACTCGTCCACACGCACAGGATTACTGTATGTACGCCCGTCTGTGTGTGTGTGTGTGTGTGTGTGTGTGTGTGTCATGATGACATTGATTGGCAAAAGCATCTCCGTGCTCTGGCTTCCTGTCTGGCCCTATCAGATCTACACTTGAACCTGCCTGCTGTCAATGCGTATGACTCCTGGAGAAGGAAACCAAATGTCTGATAGTGAGCCCGCTCTCCTCTCGTGCTGTAGGGTTATCTTTCATAAATATGATGCATTTCTGCACGGAGGAACAGATCAGCTCCTCTGTGGAGATGGCAGACATCTCAGGAGCATTCCTCCGTCCTAATCGTTATCGTTTTTAAAAAGGTGATTTATTCAGTCGCTCAGAACAGAGAGGGCTTGAGCTGCTCTTTACCGCAGCAGAACAGGAGTCCAGGGTTTGGCTGCAGATATGAGGCACGTCCTGTCCTGAACTCCTTGGTATTCAACGGCAGACACGGGGAGGGAGGAAGAGTGGAGTTGCAGATTGTGAAAAGCAGAAAAAAAATGCTACTTTGCTGTACTTCATAGTTTGGGAAGGACGAGATGCGCTTATTGATTTCAAGACTGATTGGCTGTGCAAGCATGGAAATACTCCTTGACCACCCTCGCTGAGGATCAGAGCAGTTGCCACAAGCCCAAGGCTATATTAAACATTTTACTAGCATAGTTCAGAGCAAAACAGACAGTGTGACCAAAGCTTGTGATTCACTTATCCATCAGGCGTGAGGATTGGGATTTTAGCAGAGAAGCCAGTGTGGGTGATGCATGCGTTTCAGAGGTCACGCTGCTTTCCATCACTGCATGGCTTCACACACACCACAGCACAGAAAAGGTCAGACTGACCCAATGCTTTGTGACGCTCTGCTAGTGTTGTGGAGGTTACAAACACAGGCAGCAGCTACTCAAAAAGTCTAAGCGAGACACAGAAGCCCCCTCTAAAGAGACTTGTTTGAAGTTTTCAGTTCTGAGATGAAACATAAAGAAAAGTGAGAGGTAGAGAAGAGACAACAAGGTTTGAGTGGGGTGAAAGGTGTGACAAGGTCAATGAGGCTTGTGTGAATCAGAGCAGGACGTGTTAGTCCTTCAGAGGAGGAGAGCAGGACGAGTGTGGGAGAGGAGCAGAGCAGGAAGAGAGGACTGCAGAAGACGGAATGCAGCTGACCATCAGAGAGGTGAGCAGGCAGGGCCAGAGGAGGACCAGGGGGTGGTGGTGTAATGTGAGGAAGGAGGTGAGAGGAGGAGAAAAGTTAGGATGCAGGCTGAGGCAAGTTTCAAGTTTCTTTCCCTCCATGGCCCCCTCCTCTCATACAGGTCAGGCTGGTCGTGGATGTGGTTGGTCCTACAGACAAACCAGCGCTAGTTCATGATCCGTAAACCCCAGAAACAATACGGACGTCTGCATTCAAATTGTCCTAACGTAAAGACAAACACATTGAATACAACCTCTCCATGAACTTGATGGAATAGAATGTGTGTATGACAATTGGAGTTACTTCATTAACAGTGTGAATGTTATCAGGATGCATACTGAAACAACCGTAGGAGGTCAGCATGTTCTCTGTTGTCCCCAGGTCGTAAGCTGCATAATGCAAGGATGAGTGGTTTATTGATGGTTAGCCTATCTACACAACTACAGTATAACTACAACATTGAAGGAATTATGTAACAGCTGATATTAGCCTGGATCAGGGCAGTGTGCAACATATTCCTATAGGGCGTCTGTCAGTACAGAGACACTGTTTCTAAATAGCCTCAAACATATCTAGTCAGTTTTCATTTGATAGGTATCTTAGTTTCATCAATGTCTTGCTTTGGTTGCAGTAGAAGAGGCTGCAGACAGATATATGTCATCACAGTTTTGGTTAATAAAAAACCACCACAGCTCAGCCCTGTAATGTGGGAAAATGCTGCAAAGTAACTGGAGATGATTATGTGGCTTTTTTGTTTGGTGCGACGGTTGTGGGAAACTCTGCGTACCTGTCACCAGCACTGGCTCAGGCTCCACCCTCGTGGTACGTGCTCACCTGCAAAGAACCCTGACATGACTGTGGGAAAGGGTGGAACAGATTGTCTTTTCACACCAACCACAAACTGCCTCTCAGCTTCCTTGATGTCTCAGAAATGTGTTGAAAAGGAGGCAGAGAAGGGCAGAACAAGCAGAGGGAAAGAGAGGAAGACAGGTGTTGCAGAGTAATCAGGACCCCTTAGGTAAGTCATGAAACAACTGCTTAATGCCAGATCTCAGGCAAATGTTCATGAATGTTTAATTCAACTCTCAGGTTAATTGAATTTATCAGGAAAGGCCAAGCATTTCTCCTTCACTCAAGTTTTGTAGGTTTAGCTCAAGGATCTTTGATCTGTTGTAAAAAATCAAGAGAGTTCTGCTGTCCTGGCTGATCAATAGCAATTAACAAGAAGGGAAAAATAGTCAAGGTGACTTTCAGTTCACTTAAACACCGCTCACACACTCTTACACCACCACTCTCCTCAATAAAGTGGACTCTCATCCCCAGGAGGCAAAGTCATTTTTCATCCGGCCCACCCAGGGATGAAACATCTCTGATCTCAAGACGTACTGTGTGTGTCTGTGTGTGAACGTGTGCGTTCAGGGGGCTGAGTCAGTTGTGGGTCTAGCAGACGACAGTGTGTCAGGTAGCAAGATTCAATATCGGACACCTGTCGGAAGCGGTAACACATACGCGCACACACACTCTGATGACAGGGTCACTGACAGGGCAGGACCACAGTGAAGTGTGAAAGAGCTCCCCAGTTGCTCCATTATACCCCCTTCACTCCTCTTTTCCATCCCTCTGCTCTGTTCCTCCTCTCTCTTCCCATTTCCTCTACATTCTCTCTCCTTCCTCACACTTGCCACCACTTTTTCTCCTTTTTTTCCCCCCGTCTGTTTCCCTCCACCCCTCCTCCCTCCAGGTGCTGTCTCCAGCTCGCTGCAGCCTGTGCTGTGCTGATAAAGCCCGGTTAGGTTATAGTTGTAGGAAGAGTCAGCGGGGCAGAAAGAAAACGCCACTGCTGGGTTTTAAATCTGAGCACTGTCACCCGAGCACCGCTGGGCAACTGCTGCTGTGGGATACACCGGCTGGCTGATGGGGAGGGTGGCTGTCAGGGTGACTGGCAGGCATGCCGAATGGGTGGCTCGCTGGCTGGGTGGGTGAATAGCTAACCTGTGGCATGCAGACAACAGAGCTCTGTCTCAAGTGCCTCATCATGGTAACATTTCTTTAGGAAGAAAATGACTTTAAGCAAATATTTACGACCCGTTCCACACAAAAATAGGTTTTTCTTCTCCTCTTCCTCCTCCTGCTTCTTGAACGTCGGAGCTTCACTGTGGATGTGCACTTGAAGGCTGTTTTCACATTCATCTGTAAAAGACGAGAGTTTCTCTGCTTAATGAAAATTCATTTTAAAGAGGCGTACAAGCAGGATTTGTGACAACACAACTAGTCTGGAAGCCACTCCTGGTCCAATATTCGACTTACACAAGTGTGATGTGGAAACTTGAGGCCTCCAGTGCACAAACACTGAGAATGGACTTTACAGTGAAGTAGGAGAAGTCTCCTGTGAAGCAGCTCCACTCCTGAAATAACACATACTAGAATAATCATAGATTCAGGATATTTTAATGACGGAGAAGGAATAGATGTAATTCTTTTTGTGGAAAAAACATCAGAAACATATTATTAGTCAAAGTACAGTGATTCTATATACGTGTGAAAGCATGTCAGGAGGGGATCTTTACTGTTGCAGCAGACAAACAAAGTCCAACATTCTGCAGTGATGTTATTGAGAAGTCAAGTGCTGTTTTTATTGTTGTGTCTCCTGTTCAGTTGCCATGGACACATCACAACCTATGTTTTTGACTTAACATGCATGGCAGCGCGGACACCAAAGAAGGTTAATAGAAGATAAATGTTGTCAGGCTGCAGCTGATTCTAATTTCCCCCATTGATTAATATGTATGTGATATTTAATAATATTTTTTCTTGAATCTAACCCTTCATGTAGAAAATGCCAACGTCAGTGAACAATGAGATGCAAGTCCTGGTTGATTTGGTGACACTGGTGTAAATTGGTGGTAACAGCAAGTGTGTTTTAATGATGTAAGTCCCAGAGCACAGTTGTAAATGACGCATGTAGCGACCTCTTGGCTGCTGGAGAAACATGGCGGTGCAGCATTGCAGACTGCGTGGAAGAGGACCTGCTCGTATAAAGAGCTCATTCTAAAGTAGAGAAAACATGATTCTCATGTCAAGGTGATTATATACTGATGGAAACAGAGCTATGAATATTAGATTCCATATCTGCTAATAAATCTGTCTAAATCCAAATCACTGGACCTTTGGTAAAGGGGACAGTCGACACGTCGATACTGGACTAAAGTTTCAGTGTAGTTTTTGTCTTTTTAAATGGACACACCTGCAGCAGCTCTTGTTCTTTGCGCTATGTCCAGTAGGCTTATGCTTTGTTTCCTGTGACTCTCCTCTAGTAACAAATAATACAGCTAGAAGAATATGAACACACTTGATTATTTGATACACGGTAATGATTTGAAGGGTTATAACTTTAACTATATTAATGATTTTGCAATCAACATTGGAAGTGCTGTCGATAATAAAATTTAAAACCGTATGTGTAAAATGCTATAAATTGTATTTACATATAGATGAAATTAGATATTTTGTCTTAGCTATACATTAATATGAACCATGTATTCTGGCATGTCTTGCAGCTAACACGTTGTCTGGCTGTTTCGCTGGTGCTGTGTCACATGACCCAGCATATGTTGCCAGGAAGACGATCCCATAGACGGACCCATTTACTGACAGTCAGTGTGTAGGATAGATGGGGAATGACAGACAGCTCCACACAGGCTGCAGTCTGAGACGTGACTTTCTTTGTTTGGGAGGAAAATGAGCAGAGAAGAAAGAAAAGAAAGGAAATAGCAGACATAAATGCATCGATGTAAAACGGACACCCTGTTGTAACAGGCAACCAGACAGAAAATGGGAAATTCAGACTACCTTCTCCACCCCCATCCCCCCAACTCTCTCTGTGTGCCCTCCCCTCCCTCGCAAATGCTAACTCGCTAAAGAAAACACAGACAAATGCTCAACCAGACAGTGTGTGTGCATGTTTACATACGTATATGTGTGTGTGCGTGGTGAGAAGCTTCAGATTTACACACACACACACACACACTCACACACACAAACAGGAGCCAGACAGTGTGTATGAAGTGCAGCTTCAGTGAGTCCATCAAGTGTAATAATTGCAATAAATTCCCTCCTGGCTGCTTCTCTCAGCATCCTCTCCTCTCCTCCCCTGCATCCCTTCATCACAATCTCCCTCCTTCCCCACATCAAACACTCCCTCCATCTCACTCTGCCTCCATCCATCAAGTCCTCCTTCCCTACATCATCAAACCATCCCTCCTTCCATCCCTTCTTTTCCTGTCTCCTTGCTTGGGTGTCCTGCGTGATGTCTGGTGTGTCTGGTGAGGCTGGCCATTGTCTCCATCTCCTGTCCTTTACTTCCCTCTTCCTTTTCTGTCCTCTCCTCTCCTTTCTCCTCATATTTCCTTTCCTTGTCTCTTTTCCTTGCCTTTCCCTCTTTCCTCTCCTCTCCTAACTACTTTTCAGCTCTACCGCTCTTAAAAAAACATGTGAGTAGCAGCAGATGTTTGATGCATGACGCTTTGCTGAAAGTTGGTCATGTTGACAGTGACACATCCTCTGTTGAAGTGGAGAAAAGGCTGACAAAACCTTGCCACAGGTGCTTGGTAGAAAAAGTAATTCAAACTAGAGGAAAATAAAGTCTGATCTGTGTTCACAACATTCTTCTGGAAAATATTTAATTTATTAAAACGTCAGGGGTTCTTTGATGAATTAAATATTCGTCGGGAGCATTTTTCTTGACAGTCGACAGACTCTGTTTTCCTCCATTTGAAAGAGTATGATGCCAGCAGGTTGGCTGCCTCTCCCCCGTCTCCCCTCACCGTCTATCCTCCCCCCTTCCCTTCATCTTTCACTCCTTTTTCTTTAATGCCCCCCTCTCTCTGACTTACACACACACGTACCTCCATCATTCCCTTCCCTGCTTACTTGTGGGCAGATAAATCATCTGCAGCGTGGCAAAAGCTGCAATGACTCATCAACCATCTAGACCAACTCAGCAACGGAGAGAGACAGGGGGAGAAACAGAGAGAGAGAAAGAGTGTGCCCGAATGGAAATTAATAGAGTGAGAGAGGAAAAGTCAAATGAGCAACAGCAGTTGTGCATACTAAAGTCAGCCAGAGAGACAGAAAGAGATAGAGGAAGAAGAACAGACGGAGGGCAGAAAATGCAAAAGAAGATGTAAAACTCACGGTCAGTGTGTGACAGATGAGGATCAGAATGAAAAGAAGGATGGCTGGAGAAAAGATGGAGAATGACAAATGCTTACAGAGGGATGATATCGTGTGTGGGAGTCGGAGAGGCAGCGATGGACAGACAGAATGCAGGAGAGGCAGAAATTGATGGATGAGGGTGGAGGTATGGGGGAGCGGGGGTCACCTCCGAGACATGGAGAGGAAGGGCTGATTGACAGCTCTTCCACAACAGCTGTCTGCTGCCTTACCTGTGTGCTGAAGTCTGTGTGTGGTGGAAACTCTGACGCACACTTCACACACACACACACACACACACACACACACACACACACCAGTGTACTTTCAGCCTTATGAGAACTGTCCATTGCCTCCCAGCTATTCCCTCAGATGTCGTAACCAAACAGTAGTACCTGGAAACAGTGGACAGAGGAGTCATAGTAAGCATGTTACCTTTGCATTAACATCATCAGCCACTTCCTACCATGGAGACAAAATAGTTGTTTCTAAATGTGGTACTTGAGCTGACACTGATCACTCGAAACTCTAAGAGAACTTCCAGGAGTCACGACTTTTCAAAACAGTGATGTAAGGCATCCAGAAGAGGAAAGAAAAAGACAGAAATAGGACAGACAGCAGTCTAAGACAATGGATGTCAGCCATGCTGCTGGTTTGTCCCAATGGCCAGCCACAATAACTGCAACTAAAGAATGGAACGTTGCAAGACAAGACACATTTTGCCCATAGACTGTCATTATAAAAGAAACGGTGAACAAAATGGCTCATTTCTGTGTTTATCAGCAGCTCTTGGCTGTGCTTGAGCTATAGCTGTGGGAACGGCAACGTCTGTCAATGTCTGTTGTTAGGTCAGTGTTTCTGTTTATCCATTACTTTGGTTTATGACCAAATACATGCACAACCATTCTCACCAGCCTCAGCTCTGCTTTGAGTTTAATGCTAATTGGCAAATATTAGCATGCTAACACACTACATTAAGATGGTGAACATTATACCTGCAAAACACAGAGCTGCAGTCATGGCTATAAACAGGAAATCTTTCTTTTTAGGTGGCGCTCATGTCAATGTGAGATGAGGTGGCGATGTGGCCCATTGCACATATGCTAATGAGCAAGCACAGTGGGCAGCACAGCACAGCACAGCAAACCAAGATGGGAGGAAACTTTTTTCACACACACGTTCACTCTGGATGTCTCTACAATTAAAATAATAATTACAATATCATACTTGTTTTCAGTGCTTACATACATGTTTATCATGTCCTGTCCCACTCATTCTTAACCAACATAAAAACAATGCATTGCACGTCTGAATTCAACACTGATTTTTCTGTGTTTGTGTGTCAATCAATCAGTGTCGCTGTCAAGGCTGTTGTTAGCCTATGAGTCACAGGCTTGCACAGCTAGCCGTCATGCTGAAGGCAAAGTCAGTCTTTTCTAAAGAGCTCCAGGAGCCTTATTACTCCATGCTTAAAGTTTGTGGCAATGAAAATGCTGTGTTCGTGGTGTCTGAGGGTAGATATGCTGAGTGCTAAAGTCGTTGTCCCCATCCTGAGGGTCCCAGTTTGGGGGTTTGAAGATATGATCATGTTCATGGTTTATGTTGATTGAATCTAGCCAGCTAATATGTTAGCTCGCTGATGAATCAAGTAGAATACACCTTTTTAACATATCACATTAAAGGCACGGGTGTAAGTAATAAAATCTCCATCTCCAGCTGCCTCAGTTTCGTGGTCCTTGTACTCACAATACTCACATAATGTACAATATTATGAGGCGAATTTCAGCTAGAGGACAGAAAAGTGAGATGACTTTCTGTACCGTTGTCGAGGGCATAATAATGACCCAAACAACAATGGAGGAAATCATAATTGTTCACTAGGGAAAGGGATGTATATGTGCAGATATTTCAGACTGCACACAGAGAAGCACAGATTTTTTTTTTTTTTTGGGGGGGGGATAACATTAGATATGGCATGAACGGATGATTGCTGATTTCCTAATAAGCATTTCAGATGCACGTGTTTAGTTGTTGATTCAATTATTCATACACGTATGAGAATGGATGTATTAAAAGAGGCGTGGGGCCCACTGAGACTGCACACAAGCAGGGCCCAGACTTTTGTGCGCCTCTCCTGGGAGTATAACTCGCAAAAATGACCTGCCTGTGTAATAAGCATCCCCACTTCAAAGGTACAAAACTCAAGAAGGATTAAACTACAAGAAGAACACGCACACACACGTAGAAGCACTCACTGAGTATATAGCGTGTGTGTTTGTGTGAGAGATAGAAAGTGGGGGTGTATCGACTCGTGAAAGTTGTAGAGAAGATGAAAAAGCGACACAGCTGCCTCGGCTATTGCTCTGGAAGACATTTTTAGTCTGTTTTTCAATTTACAGTTAATGAGATTTTCAGCAGCCTCTCTCTATTCTGTTGTTAGTGTTTATCCTATCCTGTCTCCACAGCCCCATCTTTTATACTTCTGCAGTTCACCCTGTCTGAGCTGGATTGGCTTGTTTGTATAAATAGCTTACCGCCGTAAACCCTGTGTGTGTGCCTCAGTGTGGATACGTCGTGTGTATATACTCTTGTCTATACATGTGTGTAAATGTATATACATAATGTATACCAAAGGGGCTGCAGTCCTGCATGTGTAACTGAGAATGTGTCTTGTAGCAGCATGCACTGAGGCATTCCCTGTCTCCTCCTTGTTGTTCTCTTCTCCTCCACAGCAGCCTGATATCTCCAAAATCTTATACAGCAGCTTCCTGCCGGTGGCTCTGATTGAAGTGGAATTTTCTACATTTATTCGACCCCTGGCCGCTGATTTGCTTCCTTTGTAACAACTTGTTACCGTCACAGTTTAAACTAACAGATGAGAATGACAAGTTGTTGTGTATTGGTACAAAAAACCCCATCAAAACTCAGTACAGAAAATGTTTCAATTTGGGCTGATGAGAACAAGCAAAAGAACAGTCAACTGTAGTTGTAGTTCATGAAGTAAAAAATCTAGAGCATTTGTAATAAAGTTAATTCAGGTGCTTAGATTATCGGCTTTACCTGCCTGCTGAGCTGCAGTAGATGCTACGCCAATCATTCATACAGAACTCAACACACGTTAGAATTAACTCTTCATTCTGATATTTAATGGAGGAGAGAGTTCCTCTTGACAAAGGAAATGTCTGCAGGGAGACTGATATTCGGGTGATGTAGTGATGGAGTCTTTGGGGTATCCTGTTGATGTGTTTGTGCATGTTAATATCATATCCTTGGATCATAGTAACTAGGGTGTTGTACCATGTCAGATATATTAATATTGGCCTTCATGTCAGCCTTTAAGTAACTAGAAATTGTATTCAGAAATGTCAAAGATATCTCTCAGTCAGCATATTTAGAGATTGTGTAAATTTTCAAATACTGATACTGGTATTGGCAAGAAAAAAAATCTGATGAGATGTTTTACCTTGATGAAGTCCAAGAGCTAGACGTGACATAATGAATTAACAGCTCCTCCCCGCTGTCTGACACCCCCTGCATCCTGTTTAAGAGGTTTCTCTATGAGTGGAGGAATGGTTCAAAATGTGAGTTCATAGCCATATTAGTCATTTGTTGTTGCACCTGCAGAGGCTGTGGTCGGCGAGTCCACTTTAATAAAGACTAAAATCGACTTATTATATATGAGATATTGACTATCATCACAGAAGTATCCTCAGGTTCTGAGCAGAAATGTTGGCGTGTTCCTTTTTAAGGAAGATGTCTGCCATTGTAATTCTGTCTCTTACACACTGTGTTCCTTCAGTGTTCCTGTGTTCAAACAAAACTGCTCTCCCCTCTCACTTTCTTCCCCCACTCTCCGGTATGTGTTATCTCACAAAGCAGAAATGACCTGAAAACAACAGTGTAAAAATCTATAGCTACACACAGAGATCCCATAGCCCCGAGCTCTGGGATCTCTGTGAGAATTTGTCTGTGTAGGTACACATTATCACTAATAACACATCTCTGAACCTTTCTGATTTCCATACACTGGCTGGGGTTGGCTAGAGTTTAATGACACTCTATGGATATGTTCTGTGTGTGTGTGTGTGTGTGCTCGTGTGTGAATGTGTGTTCCTCCACGAGCATGCAGCATGAATTCACATACACTACCACACTGAGTCCCACTGAGGTATTTGTTACCGAGCAAACATACTGTATCTTTACTGGGGTCCTGAGAAGGTAATAGGAAACAGAATGAGTCATCATATAGAATGTGATAGTAGTGTGATACCTTATGACTGGAGCCTCAGGCCAGGCGGCAGTTTGGTAGCTCCTCTTCCCTCGTCTCCCTTTGTTTTCTTCCTTTCTCCATACTGTATGTTGATGCTACTCACAGGGAGAATGGTAACAAAGGAAAAGAATACATTGAAGTTGAACAGAAATTTAAATTGATGTTATCCAGCGGGACTTTTCTGATTCAAAATTTGCTCCTGGTAATTTGATTGGTGCAATATTTACATGGGCAAGCACGAAAAATAGTTCATAATATCACTTATGGCGGCACAGACCAGCTGGGGGCAGCCTTTAGCCGTCGCTTAGTCTCCTTTGTAAGCTGAGCTCGCCTTGTGTCAGTTCTTTACTCCATACGTGGGTCAGTCCATGTTGTGATTTGGATCATGGGGTAATGTGCAGACTGCTAGCGCTAGCTAGACACCCTCCTTTCTGTAAGGTGGGATAAACACAGCACTAAGCATTCAGGAGCTGTCAATAAATGACTGAGCCGGTGAAAGAACATCTAGTGACAATTGGTACTAACGTAAGCAAGCTAGGCTCATTAGCTTCCACCTTCCAAGACATGCTTTATGAGGATATTCAACTCATAAAGCTGAAGCTAGCTAGCTAGGCTCTATAGCTTTAATAGCTCAGTATGGCTAGCTAGCTAGCTCCAACTTTATGAGTTGAATACAAATTTCACAGCCTGATGGATCCTCCCAGATGTTTAATGCTGTAGGGCCTGACATCATAAATAGCTAATGCTAGCGATGTAACCAGTGCTATATGTGCTTGTTGATAAAGGCAAAAAAACGTCTTGTATCAGCATGTGGAGGCCTATATGAAGCTATGATGTGCTCCACCATATTTCATCCTCTATTGAGAAGTAGCCACCGTTACGCTATCCTATACAAATACTGTATTCCTGACGCTAAAAGTGAGGAGAATTAAAATTTCTGTTTGACTTTGGAGAAGAAAATAAAAAAAGAAAAAGGAGAGAAACATAAAGGAAGGGGAAAAAAATTGAAAGTAGCCTGGCAAACAGAAAGAAGCAGCAGGTAGATTGACAGACGAATGCAGACAATCAGGCTGAGACAAGTCTGTACAATTAGCCCGTGTGATTAGATTAGACTACTGCGCTGAATAAAGCCTAGGGATATACTGGCCTAGTTGGCACACATACACACAATCTCACACACACACACACACACACACACACACACACAAAGTACTACCGCAGCTTTTAATACATGACAAGTAATCCAGACTTATGTAATTGTGTGCTTGTCACCACAGACAGACAGGTTGTCTAGCTGTCAGCTGTGTAATTATGATGACAACAGTAAACTGCAGCCAATCAGGACACTGATGTTCCACAACAATCACCCTCATTAGTCATTAGACTGTATTGTCATCCTAGATTAAACAATGAAAGACGCTAAAATGCTTGTCTAAAAATCTTCTTTCAGATAAACGAAGCCTGAATGACAAATTCCTCTGAGGATTAGACGTTAGGTGCTAATCTGCTGCTGAAATTTTTGGAAACATTTGAACATTGCTTGAGAAATCAGGCCTGATGACCTTGTCTCTGTTTTGATTGATGCATGCTGGTATTTTATGAGGCTGTTGTTGTTTTTTCCCTCAAGATATTATCCACTCTTTGGAATTTGACTTGAGGATTACTGCATCTGTGACATTTTCACAATGTGATTTGATTGATTGATTTCCCCAAGGGAGACGCTCCAATCCCAGGTCAAAACAAGGTGTCTTATTTATTTATTGTTGCTGATTGTTTTTAAAGTCTTGATGAACTTATCCTAGGGACAAAACTAAGACATAATTGTCATAACCATTAATATGTTAATTGTTTTTTGACTGATTAGAATTAAAGTTCTTCTTCTGGCATTCTTTAAACCCTAAACACTAATCTCTGCTCATTAAAATTACATATAGAGACATTTCTTCAATGACTATTTCATTCATGCCTTAAAATGCTTCAGTTAGTCCGTACCGCCGCCTTCATTTAGTATGCGTGGATCTAAATAGTGACTGTCTCTACCTCTACCCCTGCCCCCCTGTGCTGCTCATCAAACACACAAACGTTAGCTAACATTACCTAGCACACTTCAGTTATACTGTATTTGGACACAGTGAACGGATGAAATGCAAGAAAAATACATTAACCGGTTGAACATGTTGGCTCACACTCGCTGTGTCCCCAGGATAATGGATAGAACAGTGTTGAGCTTCAATATAAGTTCTACTAAATGGACCATGAATTCATTGTTTGGTAATACATAGAATGTAAACCCCAACTTGTTGTTTCTACTTAAATATTTGAGTGACCAGGCTGCCTTAAAATTGTATGTCAAGACAACAAAGACAATAAGTTAAATCAACTAGATTTGGCTACTTAACTCAACTCAAAGTTCATTCAATATTACTTGAAACTTTTAGTTGATTTAACTTAATCTCCAGTCAATATTAGTTGGTTTAACTTGTACATACACTGTAAACCCCAACTTGTTGTTTCAGCTTAATAGTCTGCCTTAAAATTGTATGTCAAGACAACAAAGACAATAACTTTGCTAAATTTGGCTACTTGACTCAACTCCAACTTCATTCAATATTACTTAATCTCCAGTCAATATTACGTAAATCCATTAGTTGATTTAACTTCAACATCATTACAAATTGTTTACATTTTTCAGTTGATTTAACTGCAATACTAGTCAGTTGTATTTAGATTTACCAGTCGCTTAAATTTAAAAACCTATCAGGACTACTTACATTTTCTAGTTGATTTAATTTTTATTTTAGTTCTTCTTCTCTAACTTCTACATTTCAGATTTGCTCAGTACGTACAATTACTATAACAAGTATACTAACAAGTACTATAACACTTCAATAATATACATGAATCTGGATGCTTACAATCAATCAATCAATATCCTTTATTTAACCAGGTAAAAGACTCATTGAGATTAAAATCTCTTTTTCAAGAGCGACCTGGCCAAGAGGGCAGCGAAGTCAAATTTACAACAATACATACAACAACAACAGCAATCACACACTATAGTTAGAAACAGAAAGTACTTACAACATTGACACAAGAGCACGCGACAGGTCAAAATAATTTAAAACATTTTGGCAGTAAAACAATTTAGAAACAAGTACATTGCCCAATAGAACTGGCTTCTCTGTCCTTTAAAATGGACTGAAATTCCCCCAAAGTGATCAGTTCAGGTAGCCTCAGATCCTTCTGTAAGTCATTCCATGACCAGGGGGCAACATATCTGAAGGCTTTTTTACCAAGATCTGTGTTGGCTCTAGGAACCAACATGCGGAGGACGTCCTGTGAGTGAAGGCTGTACCGACTACAATCTCTACACATATAGGAACACAAATAGGTGGGAACCAGCCCGAGAAGAGATTTATATATAAAAACCATCCATCGAGAGAATCTGCGGACAGACAAAGATGGACAGTTTGCTGTTGCATTCAAAGTGCAGTGGTGGACAAGATTGCCACAGCCAGTCATAAAACATAAAGCACAGTGATATACAGTATCCAGTTTTTTCAAGTAAGTGTCAGGTGCATTCATAAAAAGTAAGTCTCCATAATCTAGAACAGGAGTGAAAGTGGTCAGGATCCAGCGTTTTCTAATTTGGAGGGAAAAACAGGACTTGTTTTTAAAGAAAAAGCCCAATTTGATTTTAAGTTTAGACACAAGTTTTTCTATGTGTGATTTAAAAGACAAGTTCTCATCAATAACAGTTCCCAAGTACTTATATGTCGTGACCATTTCAAGCTCAACCCCATGAGCAGTTGATATTTTTGGAATGTTCAATGGTAGTTGTTTACCATGTGAGAAAAACATCAAATGTCATGCTGGCTAAGCAATTTTCGACAGAATAACTGACTAGTCTTCACCCCAGACATTTAATATAATTTAACAGCTATCACTGACCAACATTTACATTTTTTTTTTTTTTTACTGAAGACGAGCAAAGAACCACAAACACTCTGATCCAACTCCAACCTGTTTATAACATTCAGACGTGTCCAACTCCATTACCACGCATTACATCCTCATTGATAAACAAAAAAAGGAAAACTAGTGGACAGTCACTGTAGATACATGGCAGTGGACAGTTTCTTCCATAATGTCCATCAACAGATCTGTAATGCTCAATAATTCTTCTGCGATTTCCTGAGAAGTAGGTACAAAACTTACAAAGCTACTGCATTTAAGTTTGAATTTTGATCACGTAGACCTGGAAAATGGAGAAAAGAATGTTCAGTGGCATCCTTTTCATCTCAGCATTTTGTTCATTTCACAAAAGACAGTCCAGTTATTTTAGTAGTCATAGACTGAAAACAGCAAGTACCACGGCGTGTCTTTTACATAATTAAGTCAGAGTTGTAACTTGGTAGTTCAATAAGCACTTCACATTTTCCTCAAAGCTATTTACACAAAATGGTACAAAAATTTCTATCATCAGTTTGAGAACAGTTGAGTGTAAAAGGCAGTTAGGCTGATCTCTATGTGATATTCATTTTTCAGCAGCTAACTTAAACAGGTTAAAGTGATAACAATAGTCTATTTATCCCTTTTCATACATAGCTTTAAGTGCTAAAGTGAATCCTTAATAAAAACTTAGATAATGCTGCAGAGCAACCCCACCAACTTCACAAAAATATGTGAATGAATATTAGATTAATGTATCGCTGACATTAAATTCTCAAGTAAAATGAAAGACATACTAATCATCTAAGGCCTAAATCTTTAATACTTTTCCAAACAAAGGTTACGCATAGCCTATTTAGTGCAGAGTGCGACTGTTAGGTATCCACACATTTCAGCTAAAAATTGAAATTTTTAATACCACAGTTTCTAATAAATTAGACTTTCTGCTAAGATAAAAAATATGAATTGTCTCAGTTGCAGGGTACCCCCCGGGTTCTCACAGCTGAGTGTAAGACTTTTTAAGACCTTTTAATACCACTAAAAATGAAATTTAATGGCAACTTCACTGCCATACTGTCGAAAGTATGAAGTATATAACAGATGATTTGCTCTTGTTTTTTCAGGGAGTGAGTTGAGCTTATACGATACATATGAGACATCATGTTGCCTCCTGGCCTCTGCAGCATAGCCTGTTAGCAAGTAAGAAAAATCACAGACACAAACTAGTTTTCAGTTGTTGTAATATCTGACAACAGGGAAATCCCGGCGCAGATGAGAGAGACGAATAGACAGACTGACATGCTCCTCCATCACGTGTCCAAAAACTCATTCAAGACTCCGCGCTGCACAGCAGATTATCCCTGCTGTAATCAGAACACTTTTATCCCATTGAAGCAACAGATAGCATTGTTTTTTAAATTGAAACACTGTTATGTAGTCAAGGTGTTATTCAGATATATGGTGTATTCACAATTTACTAAATGCTTATTAGCATGCATACTGTAGCATATTGGCTCTTAATAGTCATCATAAAGCACTTAATTCCTTATTCTGCATGACCAAATTCTACAACCACTAACTGTGAGTGTTCCATCAATCACCTCATGATGGCTGCTTATTGACAGTAAACGGGGAGGTTGTCGTACCTGAATTACGATATTAAAAACCTACCTTCTTAACACGAACCTAAAGAATAAGTGCTTCAAATGAAAAAAGCCAGTATGCTAATATGCATGCTAATGAGCAAATAGTTAAAGGTGAAAATGGGTACATCACACCACCTCCATCTGCTCCATCTGTCTCGCCCTTGCTCCAGCGGTTGTGGTGTAGTGTGTGCTTGTGTGCACTGTGTACCTCATGTAGACTTGGTGCTTCTTTGATTAGCTTTAATAATTGTGTGATAATATTATATATTGTAATTGGAATATTTGAGTAAGAGTAACAGTTTTTCTCAGGTGGAGTTGAACCACACCCAAAATAAATATTGTATAATCAAGAGCACTAAATTATTATTTCTTTTCTGAGCTTGGTGAACTCATAGAACAGTTGTGCAAAGCCATTTTCTTCGAAAACCTAGCCCAAGATGCTATGAGCTACTATACAAAATATTCTTAGAAACCATTAGGAAAGTTAAAAAAAAAAAAAAAAGACATTTTGGGACACAGATTTTTAACAGACTGACAGTACAAATGTGGTGTATGGAGTGTGAGACAGTATTTATCAGGTATGGAGAGAAAAAAAACGTAGAGCTGTATTATGGGATGTATGGGATCCTTTGGCGCTCGCCCTATAATTGGAGGTAAATGTCAGGATATGTCGGTCTCTGCTGCTTCAATTTTGATCATTGTGTTTTTTTTTTTTATCTGTCTCTTGCAAGTCCCCCATTTTTAATGGAAATGCTATGCGACATCACGTGTGTGCACCTGACAGTTCTTCCACTGTCCAGGTGTGTGTCTGAGCAGCTTTCGTGACTATTGTGACACAGATCAGATTCTGTTGTTCTACTGCTTTGAATCTGCTTGGGAGTTAAGGTAGGTGGTAACCTGGCCAAAGATATGAGGTACTTCAGGCAGTTCATTTAGGTTTCTGACAATCAGGAAGGGAGTTTAATGTGTGTGATACCAAGTTAATGAAAAGATACTGGAATAGGGATGGACAGAAGACATCGAGTGAACTTAACCCTGATAAACTTTCCAAAGATCCTTTCCTGAGACGCTGTTCGTCCAACAGTGAAGATATTTGAGCATTATTCAAGATGCCAGACATGATCTCAGTCTGTTCTCAGTACACTGGGGGTTGGATTAGCACATTTAATTTTCACTTGGCACATTGGTAAAGGCTCCAAACATGATACAGACGTTCAGCACGGTTTCATAGTGTGCCTGAATGCGTAGACCATTTAATGTGTGAAAATGTTAAACTGTGTCTTATCCCTTGTGGTGTGGTGCTGATGTCAACATATGGTCAAAAGTGGTCATATGTTTAATGAGCCTGGGCCTCAGAGGAAGAGAGGATCACCCAGCTCATTAAATCCTGAGCAAAAAAAAAAAAAAAAAAGTTTTTTCAAATGTATAGTAACAGTGACCTTTGACTGATTAATGCAGAATGAGATCAGCACATGGCTGGGAAGCTCCAAAAGGACTCAGAGCTGCAGCACTTTAACTGCATTATTATCACACTCATTTTCCTTAGTCAGCGTCTTGTCTCACTGCAGTTTTATGGCTGCTGAGAGACTGAACTGAGAGATTAAGGACTCATAACAAGTTGCTTCATGTAGAGTGTCACCTCTAATGTCCTTTTAGCACAGAATGGAATGAGCCATTAGGCCTGACCTATCTACCCCGGTCTCTGTTAAGTTTCTGCTTGAAGTGTCATTGTGGTCCGGTGCAGTTTGTGGCGTGAAGCAGTGGCTCCCAGAATGAGGTCAGGGACCGGGAGACTGTATGGGGATCCACGGGGTCCCCCCAAAATGGTGACTGCTTACATCTGGTGCTGATCTTCCTCATATAAAGAGGAACTTACATCATGTTTTAGCTCGACTAAACATGTTATAGCCACATTTCTCAGTTGTCCATCTCAGCTATAAGCACAGCAGTCATCTTCACTGGTGGGGTAATGGCTCGTCTTTCACTTGTTCATGAAATTGACCCGACTACTGTCAGTCACACCCTCCACCTTTAATCAAAGTACAACTTAAAACAAGACTTATGTCCTGGATGAGTGCTGGAGAACGTGTCCTCCACTGTCTGTGGCTGCCAGGAATCTAGTGTGTGACGAGAAAGCGAATAAGTGCATTTCTCAAAATGTACAACTGTTCCTTTAAAGTTGTTTTGTAAGGAGTTGTGGCCAAGATGGGACATTTTACAGTTGTTAAATGAAAGTGGGGGTCTTGGTTGACAAACTAGAACTACTCCTACCACTTTGACTATTCTGTTCTATAGTTTCTTGCTACATTGCAGCTGCTAAATAGAGACAGATTTACCTGTTAATTAGATTTTGTGGATCAAATCATCATAAAGGTTTAAAACTATGATAAAAACCCGTTGCAAAGGTCCTGTGTGGTCTGTTTGTGAGGTCCAGTGATTGTGACAGTTGTTGGCTTTATCCTGTCTTCCTGTCACTGTTAAACGTGGAGTCAGCGATTCTGGAGAAAGATTGCTGATATTTGAACTCAGCAGCCAAACAAATACACCCCTCCCTTCAGTGCTCCTTCAGAAGCTCAGTACTGACCTATTGCTTCTGTGAAACATAGCAAAGCTAATATTCCCCACCTGTCGAGCAGAAACAGAACAACCTCCACATCTGTCTTCATTCAGCTGTTGCTGTCTCCACTGTTGGAACGTCTCACTGATGTTTGTGCGTCTCTTTGCTGCTGCCTGATCATAAAACTTCATTTTCAGTTTTTGTTCTTCTGACCTACTCTTCTTCTGGGTCATCTTTCCTTCTTGATCATGTTGTTGAGTTCATATTAGCAGATATACCGTCCCTCTTGCCCCCCCCCCCCCCCATCCTGTGCACAGACTTCACCTGTTGCTGACTGGCTGGAATGGTGTTGTGTAGCTCTGTTCAAGCCATTTTGTTTGTTTCCTGTTTACAGAGCTGGTTCTGTGTGCGTAGACCAGATTTTTTGTCAGTGAACACACAGAACAGACAGGTAGCAGACTATAAGAGGAGAAATCTGCTGAATTCGACAAAAAGTGTGTTAGATCAGAATTGCTGGCTGCACCTTTAAGCGTATGTCGTCTAATTATGTCCACTGAAGGCTGTACGTGATCAGATTACATGCTGTTGATAGCAAGAGATGCTGAACATTTGCTGTTGATTTTGTGAGTTACCATGAGTTTTGAAATGAGCCGCTGACAAGTGTGTGTGTGTGTGTGTGTGTGTGTGTGTGTGTGTGTGTGTGTGTGGTAGCAATGCAAGACCTAAAACCAAAAATTGCATCATCATTCAAACACCTGACTGCTCTTCCCTGTTTTTGAGTGTGTTTGCATGTGTTTGTGTGTGTGCGTTTGCATTTTAATATGCATCTAAGTGTGTGCATGTCTCAGCATCCTCTTTTATGTGTGTGTTTGGTCTGAGGAATTCATTTCCTTCCAGACAGTCAGTCAGCGCTCTCTCTGGGGAGGCGGGTCGCTCTGTTTGGCTGTGCTGTGCTGTCTGATTTTCTTCTTACTTTTTTTTTATTTTTTATTTTCCCTAGTCAGAGGGAACGAAATGGATTTTTGCTGCGTGACTGCAGCCTGTAATGTCTCTGCTGCCTCTAGCTGCTTTGGCACATGCTGTGCCTCATTGTATGATCTTTTTTTTTATGTGTGTGTCTTTGTATTCAAACATACCTGCATATTTCCATGTTTACATACGTCTTTGAATGACATGCAAGGTTGGATTCATATGTTCATGTGTGTACTACTTTGTGTGTCTTCATGGTAGAAGAAGCTAAAGTGTTTTCAGAGAGGCCTTTAAAAGCAGTAGTGTTTTATTGCATGTAAATCATGAGATCCAAGCCTGATCTCAGCGGTTTGTTTTATCTTGATCAGAGCCTATTCAAAGCACAGTAGTTCCCCTGTATTTGACCTTTTCTTTATTTTCCACATTCCTTAATGTTTCATGTCATTGTAAACTTATTTTGCGGCACTTCATCATTAGCTGTGTTATGCTGTGATTCTTGTCAAGACAAGCTTCATTTTCCGTTTAATTTCATGGAATAGGATTGAATGGTTTGTGCTTGATTGTAGGAGCATTAGAAAATGCAGTAACCTTTGAGAATCAAAAGGAGCTGGCTGAAAAAGTGTGAACCCACACAGAAAACATCAGCCCAAGTTTAACACCTCCTGCCATCTCCTCCTAACTTTTTATGTGTTCAGAAATGAGCATAAAAGTCAATGAAAGGTCAAAAGTTCAGAAGTTGACAGTTTCTGATCTGATATTAACTTTCTTTGCAACAAATGTTTGTCGGCCTCATTCTTATTCTTAGTGGTGCATTTCCTTTAGCTGTCTAATTCGAAGGAACCGGTGTTGATTCTAGAGGATTTAAAGGGAAATTTGGAGTAAATGAGCACAAGAAATGTTCACAGAACCAAAAAAATAAAAAAATTGGGAAACAAAAAAATAGAAAATTCTCCAATATTTTCTTCCCTTGGCACCACACACTAAGTGTTGGAAAAATGTTCAGAATTCAGTGCCCAGATATCATGTGAAAGGCCGTAAACTGCACACAGTATGTTCATGTTTACCAACCCATCTGCTCAGTGAAGCTTTACACCAAAGAAACGAGAGAGACGACACACCTAATATGTCGTCTACACGGCGGGAGCAGTCCAGCTGCCCCTTCACACACAGATCCTGTAAGACTGCCGGAAAAAAGACCGTCATTGTGCCGGCTTTGCTTTTTTACACTGAACCAAGCCACAGCAGCATAATGCTGCCCCAGTGTGTCATTTCAGATAGCATGCATGCAAGCAAAAGAGGGATGGGGTCGGCTCCAGAGCGCCAAGTACCACGATGAATCAGTTCAGAGGGACAAGAAGAAGAATCAGAGGGACAATCCCCTTTATTCGTCACACAGCAACATCCACACACACACACACACACACACACACACACACACACACACACACACACACACACGTCATGCACTGGTGAAATTTTTCCTCCGCCTTTATCCCATCCTGGTCATCCTTCCTCCACGGCAGACCAGGAGCGGTGGGCCATCCAACTGGCGCCCGGGGACCCAGTTCTTTTTTTGTCACCATTGGTCAGGTGGTGATCTTCTTGCATGTTTTTAGTGGGGGTATTTTTATGGAGGATACCCCAGGTGAGCACGGGGAGAACATGCAAACTCCACACAGAACGGCCCTTTTTTCCTCGAGCAGCAGGCACTGAAGGCATGGTGGAGGACATGCCCCCGGTGCCCACAGCGAGAATCGAACCCGGGACGTTCTAGCTGTGAGGCGACAGTGTTACGACCGTGCCACCGTGCCACATGGGCTGAACTCTGAAAGGAGCGTTCAGTGGTATTCTGCCTCTGAACATGGTTGTATCTTATTGGTGTCAAATTTGAGGGGCTTTAAAGCCATAAGTACAGGGTTTTTTAATTCCTTACTTTGCCCAACCTGTTGGTACGAGCAAGAATGATGCTGTGCACGTCAGTGGAGAAGTAGGCTAAGGAGGTTAGTGCGACAACTTCTTCTCTGACAGGAATGGTATTGAATCTGTCTCCACATTCAAAGTTTTCAAAAGTGTATTGACACACACACACACACACACACACACACACACTTGTAAGCACTTTGTGTTGGGCTGTACCTCATCCACACTACAAGCTTCCTTGTTCCTGGTGAGAAAGCCCAGTAACAGTGACAAGGTGAGGAATACGTTTTATATTCCCTCTTCACTTTCAGGTAGTTATTCTCTTACTTTTTGCTGACAAAATTCACGGCAGTGATCATTCACAGCTCCAGAATCCACAGCAACGCAACAGGCCGTCCTTCTCTCTTGCAGTCTTACTTTGTCATTTAAACTAATAAGACAGATTACCATAAAAATCCTGTTGCGTGTTGCTATAGCAGCCAGTCCACTGGAGTTAATAGTGTCACCAGAAGTGGGCCTGTGCTGTTGGCCATGGAACAAACTGATGGTAAGCAGTCCCTATGCAGCTCACCACTTAATGTCCACTTTACATCTATTGTTTTGCTCAATAAAATGACATCATGTGTACGAGCAGTGTTTATGCCTGCAGACAATCTCTGCTTTGATTTCTCCTCTAATCCGTCCAATCTTTTCCCGTCTTTTGTCTGGGTTTGATGCTCAGGACAACTAGCCAATCAGCCGCCCTACTAAACAGCACATCAGGAGACATTTTAAGCAAATCCTCGGAGAGGCCTTGAGGAAAGGCGTTTGATCAGTTGTCTCTTTATGGAAGTGTAGGCTAATTTTGCCCGATGGCTCTTCTCTCTTTATAGTCTTTGTGTTGAGCCCGTCTGTCAGTATGGATTGTCACGTTGTATTGCCTTTCGCTTTTAAGCACATCTGCAGTTGTCCATAGCACACAGCACACACACATTTAAGCTTTGTTTACTGCCATGCTTATTTAGATTTTTCTCTGTTGCCTAATGTGTCTGTCTGTTCTGTGTGCTCATATTCTCTGCAGCCTTGTCTTTGTTCTTCTTTGTTGTGACTGTTAAAAGTTAAACGTCTAGATTGGAGCAGCCACCTGTCAGATTTAAAGTAGCCCGTGTCCATCATCACAGCTCTCGAGACAACCCTCCATGTTACTGACATCATACCTGTCTGCCTCATTTCTACTCCCTCTGTGGTGTGTGTGTGTGTGTGTCTGTCTGTCTGTGAGTCACCATCGCTGCCCCACATCCTGTCTTCCTGTCTTTCTGTGCATCCAGCCCCTTGATACTGGAGTTGATGCATAGCCAGATTAAGCCTGTCAGATTTGTCACACTCGGCTGGCAGTCAGCGTGACACAGAGCCAGATCAGACAAGGATGTGACGAATGACGCCTTCAGCCTACCTTTGTTTGATTTTGCTTTGCCAGTCATTTTGTGCATCATTTCACACTTTCAGATGTTTTTTTTTTCCTGAGGCAAATAGATAATTCCTCCAAAAGGAGAAAAATCGAGGTTATTTTTTTATTACCTAAGAAAGGTAGAGGATGATATTCACCAGTGATGTTCTGAGTGCATGAAAGCTCAGTAAGTTATAAGGAAAAAAGACATTTTTGGAATGAGACCAACACACAATAACCAGCTTTATTCAGTTCAAACTAAGTGTTGTTAGTCTACGAGCAGCTAGATCGAAGGCAGTTATGTACAATAAGGGAAAAAACACAGACGAGGTATGTTTCATTGTCACTGAGAACAGAACAATTCAATGCGAAGCATCCTTAGAACCTGCACCACAGAAGTTATTGTCCTCCAATGCTATGGCCTCGACCAGCAAACTGTCACGTCATTGACTTGACTGTTGCTGAACTCAACAACATAGTCAAGTTGTCATTGGAGAAATGGAGAAATCTATTACAAACTTTTGATCTTGCTTTTTTGTTCGATGCATCATGAAACTAGATACAAGAAATACATTCAGCCGACACTTTTGTCAAAAGGGGCTTGCTTTTGCTACATTGAGAGGTGGTTTAGTCCCTCGCTCAAGGACACTCAGACCTGTGAATAACAGGGGCCAGGGATCGAAACACAAATGCCACAATTACAGTTTTACTGTTCCTATCTTACAGTTCCAACAATGCAAAAAATGAGGACAGGAAAGGAGTCGTGAAATGCCGACAGTGAAGCAGGTGTAGCCTGCAGGTTTGAAAGACAGATGGAGGGCAAAGGAATGTGGAACTGTAGCCAAAACTGCTGTGTGCACAAACCCACAACTCTTTAGCTAAACCATTAAGCGCTGAAGCTTTGTTACTGCTGCTCTTGCTACCTACAGTTAAATTGTAGTGTGTTCGTTCAGAACTGAAATTAGACACCTGTGTTGGAGGTGTCTAGTTAATCACTTACAAGAAAATAACTGACACCTGCCAGCTAGTCACTAGTGAAAATTCACCATAGCCACGTGTAATGTATAGCAGGTGGTAGCAGCAGGTTCAAACACACAGTCTGCAAATGGCATTTAGACCCAACGAGCAATAAAAGCACAATTGTTACACAGTGTATTATTAGCAAAATACATGTTTATTTAACAAAACCTTGGTAGATTTCTGGCATTAAATCGAGTTCAGGGATGCATCAGAAAAGCTTGTAATATTCTGGAAAGGTTCAATTAACCCAAATTATGAGTACAAAACATATGTGTGTTCTATTTGCCCAGGTTTGGATGTATCTGTGTCTGAGATGTCTGCTGTCTTCCAGAAACAGTTTGCCCATTACACTGGTTAATCCACATAACTCCACACTGTTTTTCTGAAAAGACATGTTTCCAAAATCTCCATGGTTACATACCACAAGAGAAAAGAGATTTTTTTTCCCCCCATCATTTGTGTGAGCTGACCCTTTAACTAAGTTTCAGGTCCCAAAATGATCAAAAATTTCATAAAGCTGCCTGTGGAGGGATATCATCATCCATTTCAGATCTCGATGTGCCCACATGCTGTATACTGAGCCCGTATATGTTTGTACTCTACAATGAGTTGAACAGTTCAGGTAAATGAAGACATGAAATAAACCATAATGAAGTGTCAAAATGCTGATTGTTGGCTGATTTATCCATCTACACACAGCTACTTAAGTGTTGTCCTTGTTTTCTGTCCTTGTAAGACAAACATAGGCTGAGTTGTTGCTGTGGTGTGGGACAGTAGCTGCTGGGTTCAGCCTTTAAAAGCCTCTCTTAACTGCAGCCTGGCCACAAGCCAGGCTCGTCTAACTGAAGTACAGTATGGATGGGACTAATGAAGCGGACTAAACTGGATCTTCCATTAATCATTTGGGGTCTTGTATAATCTTCATCTATTCATGTGTGACACAGTGGTCGTGTCCTTAAACGACCTCTCATCTGCCACCAGCATACACATAAGCTATCAAAAGATTCTCATGAGCAGAGAACATTTGCACTTCACATAATGACATAGATCAAATGTCACTTTTGTAAAGCGTAAGATCATCAAGTATATTGAAATTGTATAAACCATCGACTATACTACATTATAAATGCTTTATGAATTGCTATGTTATCAGTGCCCTGAAGTTTTAATCCTACTCGATTTCTTTAATAGAGATGTAATGCTTAATCACAAATGATACTGTGTTTCTGTCTTTACTGTCATCTCTCTGGGAGAATATAAGCCATATGTAAGGACTCTAGATAAAGTTTTTTACCCATTAAACCTGCGGTGTATATTCAACTAGAGAATTTCCCCTAGGGAAATTTTGAAAGGGCCACGGGGGCTACCGCCGCTGTTAAAAAGGTCTTGAACACCATTAGAATGCATTTAAAAATCATTTTAAGGTAAGTTAGCATGTTAGCATTAGCATGCTAACATTAGCATATTAGCACAACAACCTGATATCACAAGTCAAACCTGTTCATAGGACCTCATGTTAGCATTAGCCGCAATGCTAATAACGGCTAATGCTAAGCTAACATTAGCATGTCGAATAACACATTAAAAAGGTTTTGAACACCTTTAGAATGCATGTAAGAATCATTTTAAGGTAGGTTAGCATTTTAGCATTAGCATGCTAATCATTAGCATATTAGCACAACAACCTGATATCACAAGTCAAACCTGTCCATAGGACCTCATGTTAGCATTAGCCGCAATTCTGACAGCGGCTAATGCTAAGCTAACATTAGCATGTCAAATAACACATTAAAAAGGTCTTGAACACCATTAGAATGCATTCAAGAATCATTTTAAGGTAGGTTAGCATTTTAGCATTAGCATGCTAATCATTAGCATATTAGCCCAACAACCTGATATCACAAGTCAAACCTGTTCAT
>JBBMOE010000005.1:11710406-11751611 GCA_037975065.1 Chaetodon trifasciatus
ATTCAAGGGCTACTCATTACATTGCTAACATTTCAAACTCACCAGTTCAGTTGAACCACAAGGCACACACAAGATTACAGCAATTACACACACACACAGACACAGGTGTGCAGGGCTGAGAGCACGCGCTCGCGCGCGTGCTCTCAGCTCAACACACGCACACGCAGAAAAACAGCCATTTTCTGCCTCTGCGCTGCTCTCGCATTTGGGCTAATGCTGACAAAACCGTAGCTCCTATCAGAATTAAAAACAGACCGTCATCGGTGTAAGGACTTCCTGAACGCTCCGGTGTGCTTTTGGTGTTTCTACAGTCAATATTTCGCAGACAGTCGCGAGTTGAAAACAGGGGTCCGTTCTGCTTCTCTCAGAAAATCTTCGTATGGGAGTCAATGAGGAGCAGAGACGGACATGGCCGCACTTAGAGGCCGCTAATTCAAATTCTATAAGTCTCTCTGATTTTTCGAGCACACTGTGAGAGACAGCGCAAATTTGTCTACAACTGTGGAAAAAATCACGCGTATAGAGCGTAAATTGTGGCCGGGAGGAGCGTGGAAAGAGAAAAATTCAGGACTTTTTTCTGACTCTCCTCCACTCTAACCGATGACATCACCCACTCTAGCCTGAACATTCCGTGCAATACACACCCATTGAAAGCTCAAAATTTCTCCCAAAACGATCATGGCCATTAAACAGCGATTGATCAAAAACTATATGACGTATCAAAATGTGGATTAACACACCAATACATAAGACTTGTATCTACATTTTAAAGTTTAAATGGAGTCCCTAGGTGAAAGTATGCCGGAGCGGTAGGCAGTAGAAAAAGTGCAAGTTTTGGTCAGTTTTTTGACGTCCTCCCATTCATTCCTTATGGGAAATTTATGGCAGTTTTTCGCGACTTACGTCGCGAAAAACTGCGATAAATTTGAGAAAAGTAATAGCACGCCGATCCCGATCAAGACGCACGTTTTGATATATGATTCGCCTGGGTGCTCTCAAAACTGTAGGACAAGTAGCGAATCGAAATTTGACACGGAAGAGGAATAATAATAATAATAAGAAAAAACACGCAGTATAACAATAGGGGCTCGGTGCTTCGCACCGAGCCCTGTTCACAGCAGCTATAGCTGCTGTGAACAGGGCTCGTGCTCAGCACCGTGGCCCTAATAATAATAATTCCACAAGATGTATGTGTTTAGGTGTGTAAGTAGTGTAGTGTCGTGTAGGGCCTACAGGCAGCATATGACCCCCAAAACTTCCATCGTGAAGATGGGGTCCACTGTATATAACCTGAGAGGCTAAAAAAAACAGGTGAAAGTGCTCCCTGCTGCTCAGAATTCTTGACTGCTGCGAGTGCACAGCAACAATTGATGCAATTGAGTCTGGCATATCAACATTTTTACCAACTCCTGCCATCTGGATGTTGACAGCTGGACAGTAAAAGAGCACTGTTTGGAGACTGTAAAACTGGGGTAATAGGATTTTTTAAAGTAAGGGTGACATGTTTCCTAATTTTGAGCTTGCAACCACAGCGTATCATATTTCAGAGGGGTCAAATCTGTTTATCTTAAAAGGCCTATGGAGGTCGTCCATACGTCATTCGGTTCAAGTTTTACTCTTTTTGAAAGAGGAGGATCAAGATATTTTTTGAGCATCCAAACCAGATGGCAACGCCTGTGGGGCTGATTCAGCAGTGCATGTGTGTGTGTGGGGGGGCTCAGCCTACTGTGAGTCCACAGTTGCACTCGTGTTTGAATCCAACAAAATAAAATTGAATATCACCCTCAGCTGTTTCTAATCCCTGAGACATCCACGTAGTTTTATTGTCCAGCAGTGAGACATTTTATTTCCTCTAGCCGATACTATTAGATAAGAGTCAGACCAAATATAAACAGTCCATGAGAGCTACATTTTTAAGTGACTGTTTTTCTCCACAGCAGATCTGTGATTCACCTCAGTAGCCCCAGTTCTTGGTTTGTTATGCAATTGCATTCTTAGCATGCTTAAATTTTCAGTGTAACAGATGAGACTGGCCCCATGGTTTTAAAGTCTGTTCCCCAATCCATGTTTGTTTGACTGCTGTCTCACTGATAAGCACATGTCCCTGTGTGACCCAGCGTCAGTGCTGGCTGTTGGAGTTACTAGTTATTCTCACTTGTTCCAATGGCAAGCAGAAACAAGCTCAAATACTACTAATGCTATAATGGAAACTCTCGTTACTTAACCCACTGCAGGGAGGTTAGAGGTCATCTACAGCTCCATAACAGCATAGCTGGAGCTGGTACAGCTTCAATGTCTGACTTAAGAACAGTTGTACAGACTGTATATTTGTCAGTATGAGGGTCTGTGTCTGGGTCTCTTCAAATACAGTCTTTTGAAGCCACCTTGCAAGGGTTTGTGTTGTTCCCGATGGCTTTGTCATCGGTGTGTGGGCAAATAGGGGAACGTGGCATGTGCTGTCAAGGGCTTTGATTGGAGGTAGACTGCAAAAGTGCTATACAAATGCAGTCCGTTTACCATTTATCCCTCCCTTGTGTTTCTTGTTGGTCCCCTGTTTGTTCTCTGTCTCTGTGTGTGAGCTGGGCATGGCTCTCCGTTGCCTGTGGCTGCTAATCACCTACCTCCAGCTGCCAATCTACCAGAACACCTGCGACCAATCCTCATCAAACTCAAGCAGTACATGTACCCCTGCTCTTCACTCTATTCTCCACCAGATAGTTTGGTTTGCTAATGTGGTACTAATGCTAGGCCAATCTCAAGCTCCAAATCAGTATTTTTCTCTCATTTACTCTATGTTCTTGTGCCTCAGGTTCATTTCCCTCTGGTGATCATTGACTACTTTCCTCATTCAGAGCCTGGCCAGTGTGCCTTCCACTCGACAGCTCAGCCCTCTCACTTGCCTTGCTCCACCATCTACTCTGACCTATCTCCTCAAACACCATCTCACCAAGTTCCAAATAAAACTGCTTTCAAACTGTTCCTGCTTTCACATCCCTAATTAACACAACCTCATGGAATGATCTTACCAGCATGGACCCAGCAGTCTGCCATTGTAACGGCAAACATCCATAAAACAAGGAAAATTGTCAGTTGGAGGTCGGCATTGCTTCTCCAAGTCCTTAGCCTGCAGATTTGTTCACCATCCTCACTGAGTATCATGATCTGGGTGCATTTTTCAGAAGACAAGGCTCTCTCTACCTCCCTGTTGTCCCTATGATTGTGCTGTTGAACTTCTTCCCGGGGCCCCTCTTCCCTCTAAACTTTACAACCTGTCTTCTGAAAAAGGCCATAAAAAAATGAATCAGTGACTCATGAGTAGCATTACTCAACCTTCTTCATCCCCTATTGGTGCAGGGGTTTTTTTGGTCTGTAAGAAGGATCACTCACTTCAACCCTGCATTGACTGGTCTGGTCTGACTAACATCACTGTAAAGAACAAGTATCCTCTGCTATTAACCAACTCTGCTTTTGAGCCAGACAGTATTGCCACAGTCTTCACAATACTGTCACAAAACAACATAGACAACCTTTGTGGATACTTTGAATATCTGGTAATGTCTTTTGGGCTCACACTTGCTCCTGCTGCTTTATGTTTGTGTACACTCATCTTCTCCCAGAACATGTCTGACCACATCTCCTACGTCCACCAGATCCTCCAAAGGCTTTTGCAGAACAAGCTCTTCATGAAGGCAGGGAAGTGTGAGTTCCACACCATTAAGTTAGTTTGCTGGGTTACATCATTGAGAGCAGGCAGATGAAGACTGATCCAAAAGAAAAATCAGACTGGTGGCAGAGTGGCCTAAATGCATCACCTGTAAACATTTTCAGTGGTTCATAGGCTTTGGTAATTTCTCCCGCTGTTTCAGTAAGGATTACAGTACAGTGGCATCACCTCATGCCAGACTCACTTCCCCCTGCATTCCTTTTTCCTGGACCCCAGAGGCTGTAAAAACCTTTGTTCAAATTAAAGTCTCCACACTTCTGCCCCCTTCCTGGTCCAACCTAATCCCTCTTGCCACTTCACTGTGGAGTTTGATGCTTCAGACATCAGTTAAATGGCTCTATCCCTGTTTCTTTTTCTCCTGTCATATCTCTCCAGCTGAAAACCATTTTGACATTGGTAATAGGGAGCAACTCTCTGTCAAACTTGTGTTAGAAGAATGAAGGCACTGGCTGGAGGGGGCAGAGCAACCATTTGTGGTATGGATTGTCCATAAGAACTTGGCCTACATTCGCTTCACAACTTAACCCCCAGGACGTGTGCTGGTTGTTGTTTTTTGTAAGTTTAACTTCAGTCTGACATATCTACTGGATTCCAGACTTATCAAACTGATCCTCTCTCCCACCAGCATGTCTCTGAAGAGTCTCTCTCCACCCTAGACACCATCCTACCTTTGACCTGTGTGGTGGCAGAGGTTTTCTTGAAGATGGACTTGATAGTAAGGGAGGCTCAGCAGACACAGCCTCACCCAAGTACTGGTCTGCCTAACTGCCTACTCGTACCAAATTCTATCCATTCTCAGGTCCTCCAGTGGATGACCACTTCCTCTTTTACCTGCCATTCAGGAATAAGCAATACCCTCCTCAAATGACACTTCTGGTGGCCTACTATGGGGGCATATACCCAACCTTTGTCCCAGCTTGCACTGTCTGTGCTCAGGGAAAGTCCTCATCGTCTACCCACTGGTCTGTTACGCCCTGTCCTGTTCCAAGTTGCCCTTTGGTCACACATTGTCGTCAGGTTTGTCACAGATGTACCTCCTTCACAGGGTAACAGTATGACATACTCACTGTCACTGATCAGTTCTCTAAAGCAGTTCACTTTGTGGCTCTTCCCAAACTCCACACAGACTTTGAAACATTTGACTGCCTGGTACACCATGTCCTCCATCTCCATGGCATTCCATGGGATATAGTCTCTGACCAGATTCACATCCCAGTTTGGAGGGCATTTTACCAGGCTCTTGGTGTTACTGTTAGTCTTTCCTCTGGTTTTCACCCACTGACCAACAGCCAGATGGAAATGACTAACTAGGACCTAAAAGCTGCACTACAGGGTATGACCACCACCAATCTGTTCCCTTTTTAAGGCCCCTTTGGGTTATCAGCCACTTGTCTCTCTCTGAGGAGAGTGATCCAGGGTGAACCCCTTAAAAAACTCCAGGTCTTCACTCCATTCTTCACTAGATTGTTCCATTTTACAGCCTGGTACTAATGCCAAGAAAAATCTGAAGCTCCAAGTCAGTAGTTTGCCACAAAACTAAATCATTCCTTGTGCCTCAGATTCATTTTCCTCCAGTGATCTCTGTCGACCTGCCTCACTCACCACCTCGACGGTCTGCAGGTCAGCCCTCTCTACCTGCCCCGTTCCACCATATACTCTCACCAGCTTCTAAATAAAACAGCCTTTGAAAAGTTTTTTTTGAAAAGCCTCTTGTCCTAGTCCTGTCTTTGGGTCTGAAATGGAATACAACCGCACAAACACAAATGTACTGCTGTTTATTGCAGGAATTCTCAAAAATGTCACAAGAACCAGATCAGGTTACTTTACTTTTGTGGCCTTGAAAATTACTTTTGTAACAATTTGTTCACAAATGTATTATTTTTATTTTTATTCATTATTATTGACCCTAAGTGCACATGCTTGACCCCCTTTGTCCTTTGACCTTTGAATGATGTTTCACAAGTCTTAAGGCAATAGATCTAGATAGAATATATCTATCACAATAGATAATATGGAGCTTTGTCCAAATAAGGAATGCAAAGAAATGTGAGAAATGTACACCCTTGTTATATACAGTATGGTTTAGTGTATAGTCTTGGAGACAATGTTTGGCTGAGGCTGTATCGACCCTGGTATCAGAGCTTTCAGCATGCTCATGATATTACAATGCTTGAATAAATGACACATCTTTTTATGTCTGTGTCTTCTGTTTCCATTATTTCTGTGACAAACCTAAACAAAAGTTGATAGAGAATGAACAGTAAAGCGCTTCACTTTCACTTTTCTGTTTGTTTCATTTGGAAATGTGACTTTCTGCATTGCTCAGACTTTGAAATCTTACGGCCAGATAAATCCAGACATAAGACAGGAGAAGCCGTCCTCAAATGACCAGAGCACAAACAACGTCCACCTGGCGCCTCAAATCCCATTGTCAAACAGCAAACAGTGTGTTCCACAGCCCGTCATGACAACTAGCTGTCCTCAGATGACCCAGCAGACAGACACACAGACAGCAGTGGTAGTAGTGGTAGTTGTACTAGTAGTATTTGTCCTCAGATGACCCTGTGAACAGACAGTCAGTGGGGTCAGGCTGGACTGACTGTCACAGGCAGTCAGCAGAAAGAGCTTGTGTGTCATGTTAGAGGAAATTGGTTATTTTTTACAGGAACAATCTGTCCACCTGATAAGTCATTGAGGGTTTCTGCTGTGCAGTGGTTTTAGATGAAATATAGGAAATAATATAGCATTTATAATATAATGGGATCAGATATAAGTCTGTACTCCAGGACTCCTGAATAGAGCATATATGATGTTTTAATTTCTCCACCAGAATACAGTGGTAGTGTGATTGAATTCACACTATACAATAATGTCCTTATCAACTAACGGAATATGTGCACATTGTAGAAATCTTACTTTTTGATTCATGTTTCTTGCTGTGCCGTTGCTCTGAAAAGAATAAATTAGAAAATGCTCTTCCATCAGATTAAAAAAAGCTGAAGAGATTCTGTGACTTTTGCCCTTTTTTCCTGTCAAGTTTCATAAATCAGCTATTTACTTTTCCAGTTTTGCTCCAGTTGTTTGGCAGCTGGTTTGTTAGTTTGTCCAAATACCCTGCCCCTGCCCCTTTTACTAAGGATGGATGTTTTAATTGCAATGTGACGGTATATACTGTGAGACTTTATAACTGTTTGAAGTCAAAGATTTTGCCATATTGTTGATACTGCAATAGGAATCCTTTTAATAACTCTGGTTGTAGGACTGCTTTATGATGACATTGAATTTTAATCTAGAAGCTATTTTCCAATTGATCCTGCAGAAAATGTGCTTTTACTAAAATGTGACATTATGTAAAAAATACATATACTGTGATAGAGGATTTTATCCATATCTCCTATCACTAAACCCTAATATTTTACTGTCCCCCTCCACAATCCTATCTTCATCTCCATAATTCTATACTTAATTTAGAAGGTAATCATGGACAGTAAACCAGATCAACTGTGGTTCCTGAGGACAAAACCTTATGACTGTGAGTTTGGGGCTCACTATCCAATGAAATGGGTCTGGGTCTGTTGTTTGGCAAAATATCTCCTAAAACCCTCTGTATGATCAAAAACATCATTGAGCTTCAACAAGTTGAAACAGATGAGACTGTTTAATACCCATAACCTTTATTTTAAAGTGAATTCTACCTTAAACTAACTATCAGTTAAGAGTTTTACGTTTTTTTTTTATGTTCTCTTTGTATGTTCCAGACTCCACTTAAGAAAATGTGCCTTTCATTGCAAACATTTGTCAAATCAAACAGACCTGACTGGAAAAGAAAATGATTCCTGGTTGAAGTTTAAAACAAATGTTCAACTTCATGAAAAGTTGACAGCTTTTTACTGCACAGTAATGATGAGGATTTTGGAAGCCCACTGCAGCCTGCCTGTTCCATTACAACTGTACTGCTGACATGAGTACAAGCAGAATCTGCCGACTGTAAGATCACATGCAGCAAGTGTTTGCTCGGCAGCCAAACTTGGTTTCATGAACTAAAATCACTTGGAAAACAGATTTAGTTAATGTTGTGACTCTTTGAAGATTGTTAGCTCTGATAGCGTCATACTTACGTCACATTTCAGACTGTGAAACAGTGAACTCCATAGGCCTCAACAGGGATAAACTACAGATTACCAGAATAACACACACACACACACACACACACACACACACACACACACACACACACACACACACACACACACACACACACACACACACACACACAACTTGTCTCTGCACAGATACACAGGCTGCTCTTCTCAATATCAAACACAGGATTACTGTGTGATAATTCTGCTCTAACGCTGTAATCAATTAGTCCAGCATGGCAGCCTCCTCTCCTTTTCTCTCCTCTGTTCTCCTTTCCTGGACTTCCTTGTCTTTCATCTCCTGTCCTGTCCTCTTTGGCCCTCTCCTTTTCTCTCACATTCTCTCCTGTCATTTCCTCTTATTCTCTTTCCTTTTCTCTGCCTCCTTTTTCCTTTCTCCTCTACTTTACTTTTCTTTCATCTCTCCTTTCCTCCTCTCTTCTCTCTCCTCCTTTCTGCTCCCCTCCTTTCCTTTCCTCTTCGCTTCACTTCTCCTTTCTCTTCTTGTCTCCTGTCTGCTCCTTTCCTCTCTATCAAAGCAGCTCTTTGATTTGCTAACCTCTATAAAGCCAAAGTGGCTAATTTCAGCCCATCTGATGATTTGAAACTGCTACTCAAGCAAAAAAAAGTCTTATAACTTCCCCAGACTAATTTCAATCGATTTGATACACCATGAACATTGAAACACTCTGGACACCCATTTGGCTTAGTCACGAACAGACAAAATGATGAATCACTGGTAAGGCACGTAATGAGGTAAATATCCCTCGACATCATGGCAGCCCAGTTTTCTCCTTTACTTCTGTGTTTGTCAGGGCACCAGCTGCTGTGTGTATCCTTACTGCAGTAAGACTCGATAAGAACAGGCAAACAGAGCCGAGATAAGACTAGCTAACTGAGATCTGTCGAGCCTTTCCAAACCTCAGACAGGGCGTGTGTTTGTTTACCGTCTGTCTGCTTTTCTCACCAACAAATTCCTCCCTGCTCTCGTCCCGCTTCGTTTCTCTTCATGAACTTTTTTTAAACCTGCATCTCTTTACTTTATTTGATTTCTGTCTCTCTCGCCCACCTCTCCTTGTCTTTTTTTTCATGTTTCTTATCTCTCTTATTCTCTTTTTTGTTGCTTTTCCTCTCCCTACCTGTTTTTCCCTCCTCTATTCTTTTGTTTTTAACATCTGCCTTTCTCCTCTGTCATTCCCTTTCTTCCCCCGTCATACTCCATGTGATCTATCTCTCCGACACCCTCATTTTAACTTGTTCATTCTCAATGACAACAAAAAGAGTAGTTGTTGTTACTCGTTCACCAAAACCGGTTTTCCTCCGATCCCCCTCCTCTTTTTTAGATTTTATTCTGTTTCCCAGACACACAAAAAAGCGGCACTTGGCACTTTTGAAATGTAAATAAAGTTTTGTTGTTTCCTTAGCCGTAGCCTCCTCCAGCCCTGTTTATCAGGCAGACTTCAAAGTGGCACACTGACATGTGGCTCTATCTCTCCCCTGCTCTGTGAAATAGGGTCACAGGCGGTGTTTGGCTTTCAGAAAAACTTTCCCTTTCATGTAAGAACCTAGTGGGTGAGAGGAACTAAAGGGGGCCATGCCAGCCAGCCAGCCACCCACCTGCCATCCAGACTGAGACACACACTGAGGTTCGTCCTCTGCTGTGTGCGTGGGTGTGTGTGTGGGTGGATGTGGATGAGTGTTGTTTTTGTGCACTTTTCTCAACTGGTCATTGCAGGCCAGCAGTTAGCCCTGCCCATGTTTTGCCTGGGTGTATCTGTTTCGCCTGTTGTTTTAGCTATCTCATGGTTGTATTCACAGAGTTTTCTGTCTTTTCTCTCTTTTCTCTAGCTGTGGTGCCAGTGTGTGAACGCCTCAGTACCTTGTGCTGGGTTCGGGACTGCAGCAACGGGACAAAAGGCATAAGAGGAGACAGAGAGGACGCGAGGCAGAAAAACACGGGAACAAGCCAGCAGAAGAGCTGGGAGAATCAGAGGAGACAGCATGTTGGTTAGAGCTGAGTTTAAGAGACAAACCTGACTGCGGAGGAGACAGAGGCAGACAGATAGACTGAGAGATATATAGATTTATAGCTCACAGGCAGAGAAGAGGCTGAGACACTCACCTGCAGCCAGGCAGGTTGAAAAACTGAGAGACAGCCAAGAGTTCAGTGGACTGGCTATGGCTGTAGGCCTGCTGCTGCTGGGAGGATAGAGTTCAGTGCACTGCAACTTCCAAACCTTCATCCATCCTCTTCTATCCCGACCCTTACCTCAAATCAAATCAGAGTCTCCACCCCAAAAAGACCCCTCCATCTCCTCCTTTTGTACTCCTCCTCCCCTAAGCCATCACTCAATTCCCCATGTCCTGTGTAGTCAGCAGTAGCAATCCTGTGAAAAGACAGTTAAAGCATCACGCAGACTAGTTAAGCGGCCAGCTGTGTGAGTTTGACAGACAGCAGCCTTTTATTCCCGCACATGGACTGTTGATGAAGAAAGATGGCAGTGAGACTGGCAGGCGCCGCCCCTTCCTCTCGGCCACCCTCCCTCCCACCAGCGGCCGCAGCTCGGACCGGTTAAGGTTTGTCTATTGGCATCCATCGCAGCATCGGCAACAGCTGGCAGAGCGTGGGAAGGAGCAGTATGCAGGAAACTGACTTACCGGCCACAAATGCCTTTAAAGGTACACACTGAGAATGCACAGCTGTGTGTGTGTGTGTGTGTGTGTGTGTGTGTGTGTGTGTGTGGGTGCGTGCGTGCGTGCGTGCGTGCACGTGTGTTTGTTTGTACTAATTTATGTATCAAGTTATGTCGATGTAAAAAATGTGTCTTTTGAACACATTAACAATAGTGGGTGTTCAGAACTTGGTCAGGTTGCCATTATAAATTAACATTATGATATTAAGTCGTATCACATATGGTTCTTATGGCCACACGTTGGTCATCATCTGATATTCTTTATTCCATTTAGCCCAACAATTAAATGAAATAAAACAGGTGATTTCAATACGGAGGTGATACATGAGATGTCACCAACTGTACTCAGCTGCAGCTAGTTCATATTAATGCTGTGAGTTGGCCAAAGTACGACTGTGTCTGGAATCACTCACTCTTAACTACTTAGTAGGGCACTATATTTACCATCTGCCATTTAGCATGTTCAGATCCTGAGTGGGACATTTTTTGCTCTACGTAGTGCCCTTAAAAGTTGTTTTAACACTCACAATGCACTGAGGCACATTTTAGGAAGGTAAAAATTTCAGTTGGGCAACACTACACCTGTTGATAATGACCTAAAGTGGCGCTGATTACTTAGTGTCCAACATCTCAGCTTTCCTCTCATTATAGTGGAGACGTTTGAGTGTGTGTTATGTAGATAGTAGTGAATGAGCGAATGAAGGAGTGAATTTTGCAAACATTTTGACTTGCCTTAATAGGAAAAGCACAGTTGTTACTAATAACAGAAATGGTGGCTCTGTTCTTTTCAAGTGAGCCAGCATGCACAATACCAGGACCCTCAAACCACTGCAGCTAAATGGACTTCAGCCATCATTTATTTTGGTATTTACACTTGTGCTTTTCGTACCGTGACATGTCAAAGTGTCTTCTGTGAAAAAGGCATGTCGTCTAATTATGTGTTCCCTGCATGACAGTGCCTGTACTCAGCTGACTGGCTGAAGATAGTTTTCTAAAGAAAGAAGCACCACTTTGTATAATTTAGATGCTTGAAAAGAATGAGTGGAGTGTGTCTTTTTGCTGTTCAAAAAGATCAGTGGAGTGGTAGGTCTTCACCCAGGTAGACTATTTAGTTGCTGTCATCACAGCATTTTCAGACAGGCATTTAGCAGCTAGCTCATCAGTAGAAGGTGAGTGTAAATGACCAGCAGCTGGCAGGTAGTGAACAGTAGTTGGAATCTCCCACTTAAAGCCTGTGTGCACCCACAAGGTGTTTCCATTCATTCAAGCTTATTAATACCCTGCTCAGGTTCAAGTTGAGTGGAGCTATGTTGGAATTACACAAGGTCAAACTTCATAAACCAATGAGACTGAAAATGTGTAACTTCTCTCACCCAAACAGGTGCTATAAAACAGGAAGGTCAGTGAGATGTTAATTAAACAGTCTTTTATTTAGTGGTGTCAAGTAGTGTCCTATCACCAGAAACCAACTGCATCATTTCACCTGATTCTTTTCATGTAGAAACAAGAGATGTTAGTCTGATACAAACCTGCCTTTTTTAGTACTATGTAGGTGATAAATACAAGCCTGGAGTGTGTTCAACAGAAAATTAATGTGATGACAGTATGATAAATCACATTTACAGTGTTTGTCAAAAACTGATTCTTTCAGTGCTTTGTTTGTTACTGCCCAGCATGCAGTGCAGTGCAGTCATAGCATCTCTCCAGAAGTGATGTCAAAAATGTGAAAAAGTCTGCCGCAACTAATTTTCTGTAATGAAACCTTTTGTAACTTGCCAACTCATCTATGCGTTCCTCTGTATGCAAGCATGTGTGTGTGAGTATCAACAATGTCTGCGTGTAATGACATTTATGAGGGAATCAGACTCTGAGTCATCGTACTCTTTGAGGTGAAAAGTTCACAGCACTGCGGAGAGAAAAGCAGTCCTCGGTGGAAATAAAAGGCACTACTCTGCCCACAGTGTTAGCCTCTGTAAACTCGAGCTTAACGGTTTCTCATTAAAACATAATCACTTACTCTAATGATGATTGTTGTAATTGAAGTCGTATGCAGGCATACAGAGGAGGGCCTGCCTGAAACTTCCCTTCTTTCAGCTGAACCACATCCAACAGCACTCAAATGAACAGGTTCAGACCTCTGACCAGCCTCAGTCACATGATGAGATCAAATCTGTGTATCTTCAGTCAAATCGTGATGTTTAAAGATGATGTTCAGAGACTAAACACACAGAAATACTCTGAAATGAAGTTAATGGCTGTTAATCCAGTTATGAAGAAGAACATGGTTCAAAGAATGAAACTCTCATTTTAATTAAATCTGCCAGAGCAACAGTGTTAGCAGAAGTATCACAGACAGTGGATTACAGAGAATAAATAATGGAAGAATGAGAAACTAGACACACACACACACACACACACACACACACACACACACACACACACACACACACACACACACACACACTCACTCACTCACTCACTCACTCACAGTTGTCTTTGTTCCTTCCATATGTTGAGCTTTCACTATTATCTTTTTTTCTCCAGTTCTCTTCAGTGTGTTTTCCACTTTTTTCATCTTTTATTTCAGTTATGAGACCCTGTGACTTTATATCTTTAGCAGAAAACATTTTGACAGATTGAATAGATGCACTAGTAGAATGGAGCAGTGGTAAGTGTTATTAGTAACACCGGTGCTTTTCCTGCTGTGCTGAGTCAAAATGCCTGCTGTGAAAAAGGACAACTTGCCTGTACCCACATTGATTGACAGGTCTCTTTAAGGCCCGCACAGGTGTTTTCAGGTATACTCATTCGACCACTGATCACTTTGAAGGTGAGGTAAGATACACAGGAATTATGCGAAGTCACCAGATCCCATGTACTAACAGGGATGTTAAAGGTGTTATTTGTGGCTGCATAACAGGTGCAACAAAGCTCGCCGGGAAGTGAGAGTGAAGTCAGTCAAACACCAAGTCAAATCAACAGTCACCTCTGTGGGTACACAGCCTTTAAAAGTGCAATAAGAAAGAAATGGCCACCTGTCCAATTCACAGTCAAACAAATGGGGGCAGCATATCACCAGAGTAACTAACTGCTGCTGACTGTAGCTGCCATTAACTAGTTAGCTCAGTTTGCTGTGCAGCTGTAGCGGTCCTATTATCCCAGCTGACTGCTCCCAGACTGGGATCTCAGAGAACCTGTGGAGTGTTTACACTGCTAGCACAGGAGCATTGGACTGCAGGGAGGAGGAGGTTTCCAGGTGCTGCAATGGGTACCAGTACCAAAGCCTGGTGAGCAGCCAATGGCTCAACAGCCTCCCAGTGAACACGGGACTGAACACAGCCTCAGAGGCCCGTTTGACAACAGGGAATATACCATAGAGGTGATTTACAGTGGCTCCGAGCAGGACTCTGACTGGTTAGGTAGGGGCAGGAGAGGCGTGAAGGGGGTAGGGAGTGAGATGGAAGTCTGTCAGTGCCCAGCTGCCAACCTCAGAGGTCTGAGCTATACCATTGGACTATCACCTCTTCAGGTACAAAGTGGTATGAGACTGATGGGCTGGGGCTAGCTGGTTAGCATGCTAACTAAAGTCGATATCTGCAACACAATACATAGACGCCTTTGACTTAACCTCACAACAGTTGCTTCTTCCCATTCTGTTGATAACTTTAGTGAATTTTTCTATGTTTTAGTGTAAAATTGTGACATACTGTTCCTTAAATGGTTGGTTCAACTCATTAAAACATTTCAGATATTTATTTCTTTTGTCACTTACTTCTAGTATTATGTAGCCATGAAGATTGATTTTATAGCTGAATTAAATTTGCATAATATCTGCATAGGTATGTACCACTGGGTGTCAGTGAAAACATAACCAGCCTCAACAAGTTCACCCAGGAAGAAAGAAGCTGTCCTCTCTGTGTTTTCCATCATATGAGCAAACAGCTCCCTCAGACAGACTTACCCAGATAATACACCCGTGAAGGTGACTGATAACGTTTGCAACAGCATTCTCTCATGTTGCCTCCCAGTCTGAATTTTTAAGCTGCTGCAGTGAATTTCACATTCTGACATTTTCTCTTTGATTGCTGATAGTTTGGAGTCCCGCTGTGATGTTTCCATTGGCAATGTTAACCAGAGCATACATAGGAATGTGCCTCCACCACTCAACACTGATTTGTCAAAGCAATTTGACTTGCAGCTGAAGCTCGCTCAATTGGTTAAACAACCAAGAGCGCGGAGCAGTTGACGGAACCTTTATTCTGAGGAAGATGGGATCTCCAAGACAGACATCTCACTCTGTGAGCTTGTAGAGAGCCGCACTGATGGACTGACTTAGTCACTGACAGATTGAATAACTTAGCTGCTCTCTGTTGTTTCTGAGGAGTTAATTAAACCGAACATAAAGCCTTGTGGCGCTGGCATGCAGTGTGTGTGCTGCGTGGTTAAGAATTCGATTAATGTGCCTCAAATCTTGACACACACATGCACATTATCTGTGAATTTATGTATGCATCCTGCTGTTTCTATTAGTGTGGTCAACCACTGCAGATATGGAGAAATCACCCCAGAGCTGACCTTCTCTCTGTTCTCAAAGCACACATATTACATAATTCATCAGCCTTGTGTGTGTCTGAGTTAGCTTTGGTCAGTCTCTGCTGTGGCCCTGCTCGGTCCAATCCAATCCAATCCATCTTTATTTATAAAGCACAGTTTAAGTAAACTCAAGGTTTCCAAAGTGCTGTACATTAAAAAATAAACAATAAAAATAAACAATAAAGTAGACATTAAAACAGAAAACATAATAAAGAAAGGATAAAAAACCTGTGCACATAAAATAAACAATCTAGGTGGTGTTAAAAGCCAAGGAAAAGAGGTGCGTTTTAAGAAGAGATTTAAAAGTGGCCACGGAAGAGGACTGCCTGATGTGCAGCGGCAGTTCATTCCAAAGCTTAGGGGCGGCAGTAGCAAACGCTCGGTCCCCTCTGAGCTTCCGCCTTGTTTTGGGAACCCTCAGGAGCAGCTGGTCAGCTGACCTGAGGGATCGAGTAGGTGCGTAAGGGTGCAGAAGCTCAGAGAGGTACACTGGGGCAAGGCCATTTTGGGCTTTAAAAGCAAATAAAAGAATTTTAAAATGAATTCTAAAATGGACGGGTAGCCAGTGAAGTGAAGCTAAAATCGGTGTAATGTGCTCAGACTTTCGAGTGCCAGTTAAGAGACGTGCAGCTGCATTCTGCACTAGTTGCAGACGTGCAATGGAGGACCCGCTGACCCCCATGTAAAGTGCGTTGCAGTAATCAAGCCGAGTGGTTACAAAGGCATGTATTACTGTTTCAAAGTGCTGTCTGTGCAGAAAGGGTTTAATTTTAGCAAGTTGTCTTAGCTGGAAGAAGCTGGTTTTTACCACAGCTTTAATCTGGCTGTCGAACTTTAGTTCCGCGTCCACTTTTACCCCCAGATTATTAACAGTGGGTTTGGCGAACTGTGCCAGGGAACCCAGGTCGACTGGGGAGGTCACGGAAGTGCCACCAAAGACAATCACTTCCGTCTTGTTCTCATTAAAATTTAAAAAGTTTCGAGCCATCCAAGCTTTGACGTCAGCCAGACAATTTAGAAGTGGCTTAAGTGCAGAAGAGTCAGCCTTTTTAAGGGGGACATAAATCTGGCTGTCATCCGCATAACAATGAAATAAAATGCCGTGCTTCCTGAGAATGGACCCAAGTGGAAGAAGGTATAAAGAAAATAAAAGTGGGCCCAACACTGAGCCTTGAGGAACCCCACAAGAGAGAGGAGCAGTGGAGGACACAGAGTCACCAAGGCCGACACAGAATGACCGGTGTGATAGGTAGGACCTGAACCAAGCCAGCGCCTGACCCCTGATGCCCACCCACTGCTCCAGGCGAGCAATTAGGATATCATGGTCCACTGTGTCGAAAGCAGCAGTTAAATCTAAAAGGACAAGAATTACAGAGTGACCAGAATCAGTAGCTAAAAAGATGTCATTAAAAACCCTTAAGAGTGCTGATTCTGTGCTGTGCAATGTTTTAAAACCAGATTGGAAAATTTCAAGAATGTTGTGGTCATTAAAAAAGTCAAAAAGCTGCCAATAGACAATCTTTTCTAAGATCTTTGATACGAAAGGCAGTTTGGAAATGGGCCTAAAGTTAGCCATAACAGTGGGATCCAGTCCAGGTTTTTTAATCAGTGGCTGCACAACTGCATGTTTAAACTGAACAGGAACCACCCCTGATGACAGACTGCTGTTAATAATACTGAGTAAGTAAGGCCCGAGAGTGGGGAAAACCTCTTTAAAAAGTTGAGGAGGAACAGGATCATTGGGCGAACCAGATGGTTTTAAACCCCCCACAATCTCTTGCACAAACGCCAGGGTCACAGGCTCAAATGAGTCAAAGACAGCAGAACAGGGGAGAAACACTGAGGGGTCAGAGGCTGAAGGTGAAATAAGTGCTCTGGTAGAAGAAACTTTATCAATAAAAAATCGCAGAAAGTTTTCACACACAGGGGGAGAGGGCTCAGTTCCCACAGTCTGTGATGCATTCAGGGTAGAGTTGATCACTTTGAACAACACACGAGGTTTGTGACAGTTAGAGACAATAATGTCAGAGAAATATTTCCTTTTTGCCTCTTTCACAGAGGATTGATAACGACGCCAACAATCCCTCAATATTTGAAAAGACACCTGTAGTTTATCTTTTTTCCATTTACGCTCAGCTTTGCGACACTCCTGTCTGACACTGCGGGTTGTTTCATTCATCCACGGCTCAGGTTTAACTTTACGCTGCCTACTCTTTAATGGGGCGGCAGAGTCGATGGCAGACTGGCATGAGTGAAAAAACTGAGAGCAAAGAGCCTCTGTGTCAAGGTGTGCAGGATCAGTAGTGGCGCAGATCTGACTGAAAGCAGACGAGAAGTGAGCGGCAGTGGAAGGGTTAATAACCCGGCAGCTGCGAACAGCAGCGGGAGGTTTAACAGAGTTAAAACACACTGCGGCTTCAAAAAGTACAGGCATATGATCGGAGAAATACGCTTCACAGACTTCCAGATTATAGACAGGCAAACCAAATGACAAAACAAGATCAAGTGTGTGTCCCTGTACATGTGTAGGGCCCAATACAGATTGTACGAGATTAAAAGAGTCAATGAGATTTAAGAAATCCCTCGCCAGGGGGTTTTCCGGGCAGCACACGTGAATATTGCAGTCACCAGCGATCAAAACTCTGTCATATTTCGGCATGATATCAGCCAGGAACGCAGAAAAGTCAGTTATAAAATCCCTGTTGTATTTTGGAGGTCGATAGACGACAGCACACAGCACCGTGTGAGGACATCCCAGCTCAAACAGGCTTAATTCAAAGCTGGCGGGAGCCGATGACAGCGATATTTGTTTACATTTGAAGTGGCTTTTAAAGACACTTGCAATTCCTCCTCCTCGACCAGATGTCCGTGGAGAATTAAAATAGCAACAGTCGGCAGGTAAAAGTTCTGTGAAAGCACTGTACTCACCAAGGCTCAGCCACGTCTCTGTGACAAAAAGGAAGTCCAGATCACGCGATGTGAAGAAATCCTTCAGGATGAATGTTTTATTAGCAAGCGATCTTGCATTAACCAGGCCAAACCTGGCTAGAGCCGGTGGGTCAGAGCGAGCCGTTGACAGACGCTCCCCGCGGAGAAGCTGCAGGTTCCCTGGGTCGGCTCCACGCCAGCGTGGATGAGGAGGGCAGGGGAATGAAGTCATTGAGCTGTAGTAAACAAATGTGCCACATTCAGATAGGTAGATATTCGTGGTCGATGGCTGCAAGGTTAACGTAAGGTTTTGTTTACTGGACGGAGTTCATGTCAGGTTAAACACACTAACACACATGCACATGTTTGTACTTCTGTACTTGTGAGGACACTCATTGACATAATGGAGTTCCCAGTCCCTTATCCTAACCTTAACCACCACAACTAAATGCCTAAACCTAACCCAACCCTTAAAACCAGCCCTTTGAAGTTCAGTCTGAGGGAGGACCGGCCTAAATAGTCCTCACTTTCCAAAAATGTCCACACTTCCCAGGTCTAAAACTGAAATTGGTTCTCACAAAGATAGCTCTACAAGTATGCACACACACACACACACACACACACACACACACACACACACACACACACACACACACACACACACATATATCTGGCCTTCCGCTCAGCCCAGCTGTGTCTGTGTGTCTGTCTGCATCTGTGTTCAGTGCATTTTAATCCACACTGATTTCCACGGTGGGCTTGTTATTGTACATATTGTGTTCTCAGGTGATGTGTGGAGGGAAGAGAGTGTTTAGCTGCTCAGGCAGATGCAGACCAAGGCCATGTTACCACCGCTGGAAAATAACTTCTCACTGGCACAACACTTTCACCTTAACAGTTTTCTCCCCTTCAGTACTGTTTTTCCTTGCACCTCATCATAATTGCTTCATCCATCCGTCTGTCCTTCCTTAATATATTCCTTCTGTAAATCCCTTACTCACATTGTCAGTTAGCAAAACACCACTGGTTTCTTCCTCCCTCCTCTTTTCCTGTTAATTTTCACAATTCTTTTATCCATTCTTTTCCTTCTCCATTTCATCTTCAAGTTCTTTATTGTCAAATGCACAACAATTACAGTGAAACAGCCGCTGGCAATGAAATTCTTGTTCTTGGGCTTCCTCCAACTGGACTCTTACAGATATGTATGAAAAATATATTTATATGTAGAAAGAAAAATCAACAATCAAGTGGAGCAAAATCTAATTAGAATGCAAGACATAAGCAGCTAAAATATTGCAATATAACATAAAATAAAACATGATTATGTGGTAGTCGGGTGAGGAAGAGTAAAATGTATAAACCAGTAATAGTCATCCAGTGGACCACAGACCACATCCGGCCCACCAAACCTTCTCATCCGGCCAGCAAAATATGCATGAATTTCACTTGGCTTCATTTTCATTGGCCAACCGTTGTATTGAGTCTCAAATTGAGTCTTTGTATTTGCTTTCTGGGATCCTGGAGAGGAGTTTCTGTTGAGATTAGGACTCATTCATTGGTAGTTGAACTGTGGGTGTTGTATCAAACACTGACTGCCTCCTTGGTGGAGCTCTGACAGCCTTTTCTAGTTTAATATCTACTTATCATTATGGATTTTCTGTGTTTTTAGGAGTCTGTTTACACTGATAGACTCATTAAAATAATATTTATTTTTTAAGAAAGTGAAAATATTACACAATAATAGGCTAATTAGGGTTAAATAAATGTATTTTTATTTAATTTAACAGCGTCTGCTTAGAAAAATTCTGGTCCTAGGACAAATGTAATTGAGGACCCCTGGTATAAACTATGATGTAAACAGGTTGAGTAGCAATGTGGTTAATGTATATACATAATGAGAGCAGGGTGTAGAGAGGTATATATATACATATATACTGTGATGAATAAATGGCTTATAAACAGGCCATAAGATAAACATATATACTGTGATATTTGGAGGTATGAATAGGTAGTAATAAGCATGTATACTGAGATTAGACAGTAAGTACGAGGTAAGTGGAGCCAGCACAGTATGGAGGAAGAAGAGCCATCGTCTTGCTGTTCTTGTGATTGTGTCGGTGTTATGGGCTCAGGTCAAGTCCTCGCTGATGTCACTCCCTAGCAACCTGAAGCTGCTGACTCTCTCCACCATAGTCCCACTGATGGTGATGGAGGCCTGACTTTCTCCAGACCAATCAAAAGCATGTCTAGCTTTTCATTTTCTTCACAAAAGAGGAAGAAGAGAATCAATGTCCTCCCTCGAGGAACCCAAAAAAAAAGAGCTACAGTAGTGGTACCTTCTAAATGTGAGAAAGTTAGTTTCCCTCTAAATCCAACCAGTATCCTCCTCTGTGCCCTCACATTTCCTAACACCTCCCTTGAGGCACTTCACACACAGAGAGACAATACTGCAGAGTCACTCTCAATCCCAGTCTGTCTCCCTCTTTCTCCTGTCCTCTCTTTTTCTGCGACTGACACATTTTATCACTCTGCCTCTCCCTCGGTGGTCACCTTTTTCTGTCCATCTCCATTTATCTCACTCTGTCTGTCATCCTCTCCTCCTCCCCACTCTGCTCCGTCTCGCACAGTGTGGTCTCCCACCACAGTCAATCCATATTGAGCTGTACTAATGTGGAGCCATCGCACATCCATAAAGAGACTGACAGCTCAGGGTTATTAGATGAGGACCTCCTGCCCCTCTGCCTGCCTGCTGCCTCGGGTGGAGGCCTCAGACACATTGGATGTCTGTCTGTCTCCCTGTGTACTTGTCTATGTATCAGTGAAATTATACATATTTCATGCTGAACAAGCCAGAATGGAGGATTGATTTTTAAGATTGACTTTTGAAGGTGGATGATGGACAGAGTTGCAACTGTGTAACGAAAGTTAGATAAAAAACTTTTCTTAAAGGATGATTGCAGTTAATCTCTTTCAAACTAATCCTAATCATCTGAGTGCCAGTGTGTTTTCTCTCCTTCAGGCTTTGTTATTGGCATGTTGTGATGTGCCCAGAACTCAGCAATTACTTTGGTGGGTAAATTGTTATTAAAACCAATAGACAGTGTTGGCCAGTAACACATAGAGCACTGCAGTAATTAGCATGTTTGCAGCTAGCTACCGTGGAGCTACCGTTAGCTCACCAGCAACAGTAGTTTGCTAACCAGCTCTGCATGCAGTTACTATGTCAATGAGAATAAATGTAGCTTTGCCACTTTTTGGTCTGACCAGGCCTTCATGGATTAAAAAGTGAAATTCAGTATTAACTATAGAATTACTGATCTCAGGAACATTTCATTGTTTGGTGCTCCACAAGATGGGCTTGTGTCCTGGCTTGTCAGGGGTTGGTTATGATGCCTTATATCAGTTTCATCTCTGTGTTCACTGGACAGACTGGTGTCAACATTAGCTTGGCACAGGACCTTGAGGTTTTGGTGCATCAAGAGGATGAATATGTCTTGTGTTATCTTATTTATGTCTTGTGTTTCCCTGGCTGGCTACCAAGCCACCTATAAACCTACATTCAACAATCACCTGGTTTTGTCCACAGTTGAGAGAAAAGGAGAACTCTGCAGCTTCATTGTGAGGACCGGACCTCTGTAGTGCCACAGGCTGAATATGGATATGTTATGCATCATGAATAAAGCCATAGTGTTAAAAGACGATCAAGAGACAACCCTCAGACATCACTCATGCAAACACACACGTGCTTACGGCAATCAGTTTAAATTACATGATATGCTGTGTAGAATTTCTGCACTGAGGAGCAAAAGAAGAGGCAAACCTCCTCTGGCATCTGCTGTTGACACGACTAGTCTTAAACCTAGATTCTCAGAAATCATTTGGAAACAACATCTTAGCAGGAAACATTTACATAAAAATGCAAGTTTAGAGAGGAGTATTGTTCCTATGGGAAAAAGAATCAGGCTGTTTTCTTCTCTAAACTTGTGCATGTGTAATAGTAGAGAATGCTAGCATAGCACTGGTCAGAGGGCTGCTTCTAATAGCTACAGTGGTGGAATCTGTATCAAAGATACCTTTGAGGAGTTTTGCGGGAACACTGTCTATTGAACAAGTAGAGCACCTCATGTGGGACACAGTTAGCTGTAAAAACAACAGGGAAAAGGGTTCAGAGTAGCAGAGCAGAGTTTTCTGACATCACAGATGAGTCCCAGTTAAGAGGAAAATTTGGAGTTTTATGTTTTGGTTTCTTTTATTTTTTTTCTTTTTGGCAAACAAGAATGCCAAAAACTCCCCCTCCCCTCTCTGAACATGGCTGTGTTTCATGCTGCATTCAAGAGATGTGAGAATAATTTCTGGAGCATGTTAGCAGTGACAGAGCATTCAAGCTCATCTTTCTTAACCACTATGTTTGGGGTTACTCATTCGCAATCAAGTGATAAGATGATTAAGTTTGAATACTTTTATCTCTTTTTAGGTCTGACACACTTGCACTTGGTAAATGAGTCACTGGAGTTCGTTTGCAGCAAACCAAACACCGCAGCATCAACAGCAAACAAAACAAAAGCAGTTGTGTCCTGCACTTTCATTTCATGCTGGTAAATTACAGTAAAGGGCAACACACACTATTACATTCATCAAAACAACTGCACCCATTGTTTTATGTACAGGCTCATGAACCAGTGGTGTCGGCAATGGAAAATACACGTCTGCTCTACCTCTATTTCTAACCTATATACATAATTATCATGCTTCTCCAAACTTTTCTGTTTCATTGCTGGATGACACTGAAAACTAGCCCCAACCTGACTCAGGATGAGTGGGCCAGCCTCTAAAGTGCTCTTTATGACAGCAGCCAGGACAGGATCTGATGGTGGTGTCACATCTGCAGCAGAACTTCTCCATGATACTGGCTAGTGGTCAGGACCTGTGTGTGTGTGTGTGTGTGTGTTTGTGTGTGTGTGTGTGTGTGTGTGTGTGCGTGTGTGTGTGTGTGTGTGTGTGTGTGTATGTGTTTGCAGGATGTATGCAGATGATGTATCCATATTAGTCTGTTATAATTGCAAGATGTATGACAATATAATTGCATGTGTGCATGTGTCTGTGAATGTGGGAGTGTGTGTGCACATGTGTGTATGTCCATGCATGTGTGTATTTATGTTCAGCCAATATAATTACAGGATTTACGACATGATAATTGCATGCATGTGTCCGTGAATGTGCGCATATGTGCATTCATATTTATTCATTATAATTACAGGGTTTGAGACAAAATGCGTGTGTGCGTGTTGGTGTCAATGGCTGAAACACACTAAATTAGACAGACCCAGTGAGTCATCATCCCCGCCTAATTTCTTCTTCGCTGTGAGTGAGTGTGGCTTAGTATGCAAATGCTTATTGATGGTTCAGGTTTATGAAGCAAAAGTATGTGTGTGTGCTGTTTGTGTGTATGTGTGTCTGTGCGTGTGTGTGTGTGTGTGTGTGTGTGTGTGTGTGTGTGTGTGTGTTTACCTTGTCTCTCTGTGCATGGCTGCCTGCTGTCTGATTTTGTCTCCTTTATTTACTTCCAATCCAGCTTATTTACTAGTCTTTCAGACATCCACCCAGCCCACGTTTACACTGACCTAAATAGGCACATCATCTGTGTGTGTGTGTGTGTGTGTGTGTGTGTGTGTGTGTGTGTGCATGTGTGTGTGGTCGTCTGTGACCATGTTTATTTGTATCTGTGTCTACAAGTGTGAATGTATGTGTGGGTCCAAGTGTACATGTAGGCATGATTATGTAGGTGTTTTGTGTGTGTGTGTGTGTGTGTGTGTGTGTGTGTGTGTGTGTGTGTGCAGTTCAATGTAGTCAATAGCTGTATTGAGGCTGCTGTCATTGTGCAGCAGCCGTCACATTAATGCTTCAGTCTCCACTCCCTAAATTCCTCTGATTCCTCAGATAGCTGCAGACGTCCGTCCAGCTGTGCTTAGCCTCCTCACTCACGCACTCCTTTACTTTTACTGCTGTTTGCGTCATGACACCATGGCACAGTGCCACTATATAAACATATGAACAAGAATTAGTTCAGTTCCAGGTTCGTCAAAATTTGTGGCTTTTTTTGTAGTCCTGAGTTGGATAACAAGGACACTGCAAAAGTTCTGAATGATGGATTTTAAACATCTTTTGAAGTTGCATGCCTGTCTTTAGTACATTGCTAATGACATAAAGAAGTAGTTCCTATGAGAGCAAGCATTGCACTTCCTGAAAGTTAGGGGCAAAAATGAGATGATTGAAGAAAAAAAGTTAAAATTGAAACAGCAGAGGCTGAGAAAAGTACTCTCTACTACTATTATGGCATCATCATAATCCCATAACTTGAACTTGTCAGCGTCTTTTGTGAGGCACTCATGTTTTTCTGTTTGCGTTACTCCAATTTGTAACCCAGGCCTTTCCTCTTGTCTTAATGCGTTGGACGGATGATTGAGCAAACTGGATGATGACGGACAACAGTCTCTGAAAATGATTTACAACAATTTCTAAACATTTTCTGAACAAACAGCCGTCTCCTCGGCGTGGCAAGGACATGTCTCTTTCATTGCATGTTCATTTAACCAGTCTTGATTTGTTTAGCTGAGCAGCCAGCCAGCCGTTCTGCCTATCTGCTCTGATTCAGTTGTTGATATGATGGCTGAGGTTACTGAGTTTGAGACGTTATTTTGGCTCAGCCTGTCGGCGCTGCCAGCCTGCTGAGATCCTCTGCTAGGTTGGCTAGGTAGCGTGTGGGCGTGTGTGCGAGCATGTGTGTGCGTGGATATTTCTTTGTGTGTGCATTTGCGTGAGTGCGTGTGTGTTTCATGTGTATTTGTCTGCGTAGTGTGCACGTGTGCGTGCGTGCGTGTTTGTATGTGCGTGTACCTTATTCATGTGTGTGGGTGTATGCGTGGGCAGAGCGTTAAAGCTGACAGTGAGCAGGCAACCTGAGGACATATTTATGAGGTTTCTCACTGTCGACGTTAACCAGTGAATATTAACCTGATGCTCTCGCAGCACCTTAAGCTGCAAAACAAACAGAGGCAACATTTTCACATTTTCTTTCTCATCTGAGTAATGCACTGATAAGTCTGTTATGGAGGAAAGTGCACAGAGGAAATGGGAAGAGGGCCGGGTCAGACTGCACCATTATTGCTGTCAGGTGATTTCATCATGATAAAGATATCATCCATCTTGTATCTAAATAGATGGAGGTCCATGTAAGCCTTATTATGTATTAGCTCAAGGCTTGAGAAGGTACAGAGTGGGGCCATAAACTCATCAGAGCTGTGGGTTTAACTCACCCTGTCGGAACTTATTCCCATCTAATTACATCTGCTGCACATTAAAATGTACTTCAGATAAATGAATATGTATTAAGAAGTGGTGTTTCTGAGTGCTGACTGGTGAAGGACCTCAGTATGTGAGACTAAAAGCACACAACAAACGTTCAGCCTCTTGGAGGAAAACAGCAGATGAGAATTTTGATTTGATCCGTGGCAGTAATGACAAACTGACACTGGAAATACACAGAGACGTTTGAGAAGCCTGGACACAATCCTCGCTGTCCCTTTGAAAGTAAGAAAAATGAGCCTCACATGATGTTGCAATGAACACTATGTTGTTAGAACATATTTCTGAGCTGAGACAGAGAGGAGCCATGACAGACTGCACCTGCATGCTGCTTAACCCCCTGTGAAAGCCTGAAAGAGACAAAATTACAAAAATGTTTTTAACTTTAAATCTGCTTAGAAAGTTTTCTTAAATCCCTTGAAAGCCATTTTCTTTAAATCATAGTCGCAGTAACACAACTATGTACTGCTCTCAATCTGGTTTTACCCTGTTGCTAATTCTTACATTCATTTCTAATAATGACAGAGGATCGAGGTAACGACTGAAGCATTTTACATTGTTCCATGTAGTTTTAAACGTTTCTGTTCATCGCAGCTGCTTGTCTCTGCTTCCTTTAAAAGTCGGACTCTCAGAAGGCCTACTTAAAGGAGCTTTTCATGGAGAACAGATGTGTTTTCTTCACATTCAGCGTTTCTGACTAAATGGCATTGTGTCCCTTGTCAAAGATGCATTCACACAGGGAACAGATACCGCTACCGGCTGCATTGTTTCTGAAGAAACATGATGACAGACATATAGTACCGCTGAGAAACGTGGCAGTGGCCAACAGTCTTGTGAATGCGCTCACCTGTTTGCCGCTGCTGACTCTATTAACTCTTTCAGCCTGCCAGAAACCAGCCTGAGTTAAATGTAGGTGCTCACTTCCCTGGTGCCAGCAGCAGGTCTTCAAGATACAAAGCAACAACGTTTTTGGGCAACAGACACAGCAATAGCAGCTCACCACTCACCGTCTTAAAGCGCATTGACTGGGTCAGTATGGAGCTATGTCACGTGACATGTCGACCAACAATGTCTAAATGCAAAGGTGTTTGAAGGTTCTTCTGAGGGACCACACTTGTAGGTCTTAGCCACTTCCTGGATGCATCACATCTCTCTCCGAGAACTCCGTGTCTTCATGCGTCTTGATCTAGTCTTGATGCAAATAATCACATCAATGAGGATAGCATATGCTTTCTTCTGTTTAGGGAATAATCATGCTATGAGTTCTGGAATTACAGTTCCCATAATGCTTTGGGAGATGTAAACAGAAAGTCTAGCATTGCCATTGATTCAGTGAGTCACGCTGTGAGCTACAACCTGAGGGCTGTTTTTCAGCCAATATTTACATTCGGGCAAACTGACAACGTTAGAAGTATGTTGAATTAGCTGTTAGAAGTTCCTGTTTGGCTTCGTCGCTGTAGGATTGTGGACGGTTCTTCCGTCTCACATGCGGGAAGCCGGGGTTCGCCTCCCCATAGCCCACAAAGTCCCCAGGGACTGGCGACTCTAATGAATGAAGTTCCTGTTTGCAGTGTGCTCATGGATGTACAGGCAACCATCTCTGGATTACTTTCTCTGGATACTGAAGAAAACTTAAACTCCTGATGATTTCTATGCAAGTTCTGGAGTTCTTAGGGCTGTGTTTTTCCGCTATGATTCATGGGCATAATTATTTGCGATGCATATCAGAAATCATGAATAATTGTCAGAAAGTGTAAGTCACACTGAATCTATATCCATATTATCTTAATTGTGTCCATGAGATGTGTGTCGCAGGCATTGCTGCAGTTCACACCTCTCACTGTATTGATAAGCAGGACCAACAACAATAACTAATTATGTTTTTTTCAGACGACTGGCATCTCTCCCCACACAGTTTGAAAACCTCTGCTCTGCAGCACCATTAGTGATCAGAGACTCCACAGAGTCACTTTAATGGGACTTAATAAACATAATGAATTATTGCATAACAGTGCAGGACGATGATAACTGATATTCATGGAACATAATGTCAGTGAATAGACAGCAAGGTGATATATACATGCACACTTGAGCGCTGATGACTAAGACCATGCATACTCATGCATTGTTCAAACATTGCCTTCATATATGTTGTTTGTATGCCATGACTACAGCATGATACATTTGTTTTTCTGGTATTTTCTACTTAGCAACAACGTGACAGGGAAGATTAGAGTGTCATGGTATCATGGCGTCCCCCCCTGCACTCCTGGCTTCACATGGAGGGACATTTTCACATGAAGTGTCCAGTGTGTACTGCCAGGCCAGCAGGAGGCCCCGAGACAAAGTAGACAGAAAGGGTTAAAACACAGTGTAACTTTGCTGCCATATAGCGTGACTGTATCTCCCGGAGGCATACACAGGTACATTGACTTCCTGCCCAGAACACACACACACACACACACACACACACACACACACACACACACACACGCACACACACACACACACACACACACACACACACACACACACAGAAAGAGGGGGAAGAGCAGTCGTGATGCACTGTCTGGTCTGCAAAAAGGAGACACAGCCTGAAGGTCTCTCTCTCTCTACTTCTCTCCCTCACTCTGTCACTGTTTCTCTCTCTCTCTCCCCTTCACTATGGATGTCAATTGTGCCAAGTCAGCACAACTCTGACATGCTTAATTATCCTGGTAGAGCCATGGAGAGGAGAGGGGGAGAGGAGTAGGTGAGAGGGGTGAAGGGAGACAGGGGGAAGATGAAATTTGGGAAAAGAAAAGGAGACAAGAGGATAGAAAAAGAGGAGGGAGAGGAGAGGACACAAAAGAAGAGGAGGTGAAGAGAGACGAGGACGAGAGAGGCAATATAGAGGTGAGGAGTAAGGATAGGAGGTAAACGAAAAAGAGGAGAGAGGCAGAGAGAGATTTGGAAAGATGCCCCGATCCGTCATGGCTCACAGACGCATCTGCAACACATTTATTACCTTACTGCCCTGCAAAGCTGCAGCTCGCCTCATATCAAGGATGCAGGCTGGAGGGCAGAGAGAGAGCAGGCAGGAGGAGAAAAGACTGAAATACAGAGAGTGATGGAGACCAACCACTGTTACCATGGAAAATGCTGGACCTCACTACCTTGCTAATCTGCAGTGTGTAGCAGTATTTGAATGCAGGTGCATTATACTCAAAGTAATAAAAAAACCTGCATTAAACAATGAATTGATATTTCAAGACACATGGGGATTGTAGACAAACCTTATTTAAAGGGGTACCACACAGATTTTATGCATGAACATTAGTTATTGAGAACACCTCCATAATGTACTTTAACTTAAAAATGGAGGTTTCTCTGAGTTAACTGAACTTAAAATGAATAAGTTCAGAGTCATCTCATGAGTTTTTAAAATGTCAAACAAGCAGAGATAAGTGAACTGAACGGTGAATAGACTAAAGGTTTTAAGTTGACTCAGCAACTGTTTAACGTTAACAAACGTTACAGATTTGCTTTCCATTTGCAATTCTTCAGTGTTGACTCAAAGACTCAAAGGCCCGTCAGCTGTGGCTGCTGCCACTGAAACCAGCAGATAGTACAAATACAACATGTAAGGTTTCTCCTACACTGCAAAAAATGAGCTCGCAAAAACGAACAAAAACTAAAAGCTGTAAAATGACTTAAAATAAGCAAAATGACATGTCAACAGAACAAGAATATCTCACTGATCAAGAGCTGTCTAGTCTCAAAGAACCCACAGTTATCTTAAAAGTCGTGCATCCAGACTAAAAACAAGTGCATTTGTCTGGATACAAAGACGTTCTGACTTCAGCAAAGCAGTTTTGTTCTTGTCTGTTGCTCAAACAGCTTTATAGTTCTGGAAGTTCTAGAGCCAGTAACAGAGTCTCAGCAAGAAGTTACACTTTTAAAGACAATTATTTACGACAAAGCTTGTGAAAAGCAACTACTATGACTTACTCTGACATGTATTAAAGATACACAGCAAGTTCCCATCATGTTTTCATTAAACTAGAGAAAAAAAAGATTTAACTTCCAAACAATGCATGCTGGGAAGTCTACTAATAAGCTGATCATGCTTCTTAAGAATCTTATTTTAATGATTTGAGGGAGCTCTCAGCAGCACATTCATTCAACTCATTATTTCCAGTCAAAAGACTTCACCTCAGCGGAAGTCATGTTTCTCAGACCCTGTTTGCACCTGGTATTAACATAGGTTGTGGGTGATTTGATGACAAGTGGACAGCTGAGACAAATTGCTGCTTACACCTGTGTCTGTCATGCGTCTCCAAGATGTCCAGCTGACCACTTCATTTCTGCTAGAAGGTCAAAGGGCCCCACGCCATGCTAACAGCTAGCTAAGAAAACAAAACTGTGTCAAGACCAATAGACATGCACAGACTATTCCAGCTGTTTGATTGACAGGACAAAGTCATTTATGACTTGTAGATGAACTTGTACTCCTCGTAGGTCAGTGCTCTGATATTCTTCAAATGCTGGCGCACTGTCAACAAGACAACCACCACTTCCTGCTTTGATGACGTATGTTCCAGTTATGTCCTCGTTGGCAACGCATCATCGTTGACACTGCAAATAATGTGTGGTCACATGCGTCCCAGCCCACCTCAGCAAGTATTTTGAGTGATCAGATCACAATGCATCTTGGTGGTTGTTTACACTTGTATTTAGTGCTGTCCACTGTTCATGCCAGATGTAAACGGGGTGTATTGTTGATTCCACTAATTTCCTGTTTGATTCTCTACAGTGTTCCTAGGAGTCAGGATATCTGGGCATCTGTTGACGTGATTTTGACCTTTTTCTTATTTGTCTCGTACAAGTCATCCACCTTTATATCAGTACAACTCCAGATCACTTGAGTAGCACTTTAAAACAAGGCTAAAGCTCTGTCCAGCATCACCTCCTATTTGCTACTCAGTGAGTTATAGCTCTCTGCCATTTTCTGCCACAAAAACGGACACATGGACACTACTACTCAGTTCTGTTACTCTTCAGCTGTCAGTGACTGTGATTCATCAGTGTATGAAATCTCACTTTACTGCTCCTGTACAGAGTAGCTGAACAGCCGGTGAAGTATTGAGATGGTAGTGGTCAGTCTGGTGGTTGTCGTGCTCACAGGTTACAATGTTGACCTGTCGATGTTTCCTATATTCATCATCTCGGCATGCACATGCAAATTATTACTAAACACAGGATAAGTTTGACCTGCTGCTGGCATAAGATGAAAAATCAGGGAATCACCAAAGCCAGTAGAGTCCATCACCTGAGAACTATGAATGTGTGGACCAAGTATTTCTGTCTGGACTAGAGAGGTGGACTGACTCTCAGACCTGCTCCTCCATCCGTAGAACCACACTGCTAGCTAAAGCTCTGTTTAAGATTGAGCGTAAATACTCGAGGATGTCTCATGAAAAATAAGAAGTCTTGGTGAGAGGAGGATAATGTAAAAATATTCATCCTCCAGTCCCCCTAAAATACCACTTTGAGTCTTACTACCAACATTAATGCCAGCACTTCATTGGAATGATAAAATGACTCAGTGTAATCAGTTTTCTCCACATGGAAAATCAATACTTGGAGTCTTGCAGCCTGTCTGCCATGATGGTGAAATAGACCGACTTGAGCATTATCACTGGAGGACATGGAGGGGTCCATGTTTCCTTTGATGGCCCTCCTTATTGCCTTCGTACATGCTGTATTGTATTAGCAGTGTGCCACAGCATGTGATGCCATAAACAGTCTCTTTTTTTAATGTGTTATAGTGCTGCTGCTCTGAGAGCTGGACTGCAGCAACAGCAGCCCACTGACTCTCATTTACTCACACACACACACACACACACACACACACCCACCCAAACGGACGCCCAAGGACACTTTGGTAGCCACATACCCAGAAACACACACACACACACTGCAAAAAATGAGTATCCGGCCCCCAGTCTGTCGCTGGCAAGCGACAACTACAACACTTTGTTATATCACAGGCACACACACACACACATACACACACACACACACACACACACACACACACACAAACTCGTCAAAGTGCAATTCACGTCACATATTTTCTGTCTGAGTCTGCATGAGCAGTTTTCTTCTCCACTGCGGGATTTGATTTCTCCTTGTTAGAGAACAGTGCAGGAGTTGAAAGTAACAGGAAATAATAAAAAAGCCGCTCTGTCTCTCAGCAATCATTTCTTTGAAAAGAAAGATTCCCTTTGGAGACCTTTGATGGGAAACGTTAGTTGTGCAGAGAATGAGGCGACTGAAAGTCAGCATCACACCTCCTGTTACACTCCACTGGTGTCATGATAGAGAGGTCAGTGTGGTTTCACTAGTCGTTTTACTCTTCCTCTCATGTTCTACTACCTAATAACCATCCTCTTCCTATCGCCTCCTGCATTTTCCTCTCCCACTCCTTATCATAATGTCATTATCACCTTCATCCTCAGAGCTCGCATCACCCACAATCTTATCATCATCACCACAATCCTCATCATCACCATTCTCCGTCCTCCTCCTCTCTTCCTCCTCCTCACTGCCACTTCCCTTTCTTCCCTCTCTTCCTCTTCCTGTCTATTGTTGCTGCTGCCATCTGTTCTGTTTTCTGTCTGCTCTTCGGGTCCTCTCCTCCTCCTCCTCCTCCTCTTCCAGCCTGGTTTCCTCCATGGAGCAGACTGTTTCCTTGCTCGCCTGTCGAGGCAGACAGGCCGACAGCTCATCTGACTGACAGACTGACATCAGAGGAGATGATGGACAGACAGACAGACAGAGAGGAGAGGCAGAAGAGATGATGAAGAGTGTGAGATAAGAAAGGAGATGATGGGAGAATGCTTATGCAAATGATTATGTTCAGTAATTGGATTAGCTAAGTTTGACAGCACGCGTTGTTCAAATCTCATCTGCTTACTTTAGGCAAAAAAGTTTTTATGAAGATCTGATGTATGCTGTGAGAAGAAATAATGCGATAAATCACCATGTTTTTGTCCAGTGTAAGACAGGGTTACTGTGATCAGTTAGACTGCTCTCAGATTTGACTGTTTATGGTGCGGTTGAAATGTTGCTCGCTGTCAATCCCGTGTTTGACCAGAAAGTGCCGAGTTATTATGTGTCCAGACAGCATGAAATATGAAAACAATGAAAACTTTGTTTTTGCTGGATTTTGGAATAAATGAATTTCAACATCGTTTGCCTGGTGGAAAGCGCATGAAGTCACAAGGGTCCATTTATTTGTTCCAGTTTTTTGAGAGAGAGTGAGCAAACTTTTATTACTGGTTATATTGTTTATATAACTGCATGGCAAAATATATAAGAGAAGGGATGCTGCCTCGATTACAGCAAAATTTCATAGTGTAATCACTTCATTTCAACGGAATCGCTGCAATCAGCTTATCCAGTAAATTCATGTGAATCTTGGTTATTGAATGTGGTGACACGCGTTAGCAAAGTGTCTTTGACAATGCTAACCTTTGAGCTGTGTCACACCATTCAGTATCATATCACCCTGCTGTGCTGGGTCACAAACTGCTTCACAATTATGGTTTGCAGACATCTTATGAATAAACGGTGGGGGGCAAGCGGAGAGTCTCAGTTGACCGCTACAGCCTGCAAGCTGGCTGCCTGAGACAGCACTACGCTAGAAATGTTTGCTTCCTGTTGACCACTGCTGGCTGTGCGAGCTGTTATGATGTTATCGTACAGACTGCGTTGGCTGTGGGTTTGACATTCTTGTTTTGTAAGTTTTTCATGTGGGAAAAATGGTACAATAGACATTTTAGTAGGAACTGGTTAATGAAAAATGTTGGGGGCTGATAATTACAGTGGCATTGAGGTGTGTCTTCATCATTATCTCCCAAGATTTCACTCAGAGCAGAGCTGCTCCAAATCAGACCCAGATCAGATTTGAGAGAGCGTTCTGTGGTAATAGAACTGTAAAACATTTAGATATTTTAAGGGATAATTTAGTTTGGTTTTTGTGTTTCTGATTAAAGGGACAGTTCACCCCAAAATCAAAGATCCATTTTTCCTCTTACCTGTCGTGCTGTTTATTTAGATTGTTTTGGTGTGAGCTGCTGCGTTCTGGAGATATCACTGCGCAGAAGGAAGCGCACATCTACTTTCCTGAACCGAGTCTGACATTGCTCACTTGTACAGATTAGTCTGCCAACAACAGAAGTGGCTAAATGCCATCTCTTAAAAAAGACTTATTAGTACTATGAAGGTTGGTGACGTCATGTAATTTCCAACACAGCTTCGCCCAAGCTGACTTGACATCTAATCCATCAGAGTAGTTGAAAAGCCTTTGTGGGTCCCTTAAATAACGTTAAGGTTATGTCTGCCTGACAGTATTGTAAAGTTCTACATCAACTTGTTTGAGCTTTTTATTGAAGCTACGTGATGTTTAAACTGACTGAAACATTCCTATCATTTTTGTTTTTATTCCATCAAATGGAAATATTTTAGATGTTTACTGCATCAATTCAGTCATGTTTCTTCTCTTTGGGACCCGCAATAAAATATGAAACACAGTGTTATGGTTTGTTAATCAACAGTAATTGAGATTATTAGATGAAACATTTGGACCATAGGTTTGAAAACGTCTTCTATGCTCTTTTGCTTCAGTATGTTTGTGAAGCCCTTTGCTCTGCATCACATTCTGGGATTGTGACTTATGAATTCTAATGAATGAAACTGAAAGAAATGGCAGATTTTGAAAGACAGCCTCAGTTGTGCCTGTGAGGCTTTGGAGGCTTGTGGAGGTTTTATATTGTCATAAAGAGATAATGTTTAACAGCAGTAGTTCTCTATCACTGTAAGCAGTGATATTTCTGTCTATAGAATATGCGTCTGAGGCCTCTGGTATCATTTCATTTAAGTTGACATATTCTGTAGACTAGTTCTTGTTTAATGGTGTTCTTATGAGTGCTTTTGTTTGCCTCCTGTTCATTTTATAATCCTTCACATTTAAGTATGTGCTGATCAGATCCTGGCAGAACTGGGGGGGATCATTCATCTCACCACTCTGTCTGGCATTTTCAAATCACACTAATTAACCTGTATGTGTCTGTGTTTGTAAAGGCGGCTGGGGGTGGGGGCTGCATAATTCACCAGGGAAGATTCCAGAGACAGGTTTACTGTTGCCTCACATTTTCCGACATTTCAAAGCTTTGCTTCAAATTCATGTGACAGCTGAATGGGAGTGCTGCTGAAGAGGAAGAAAAAGAAGAGCAGTGGAGGAGACAGAAGATGGCCAGAAGATGGGAGAGTGAACGCAAAGGCACAAAGTGAGAGGATGGACGGGGGGAAGACGACAAGATGGGAGAGTAATAGAGAGTAATAGAGCTGGAAAGGACAGGATAGACAGAAGAGGAGATGAGACTGAGAGAGGAGTCTAGACAGACCGGAGTAATAGATGAGACAAAATGAAAGACAGAGCGAGGAGAGGAGAGGCTGGGCAAGTCACTGAGGCTTCACTAATTGCCACTCAGAAGAAGGGGAGAGGGTTTGTTCCAAAGAACGGTCATGCTGGTCTGTTCTTTGAATCGGATCTCTGTTCCTGCCTTTTTTCCCCCCCGCCACCGTCTAGACAAGAGCAGAACAAGCTGTTCTTGTTATGGGAGGAAGAGGAGAAAATGTGCAGTGTCATTAGGTCGCTCACTGCCAGCCGGGCAAATCGGAAGGACTCGCACCAGGAACGGGCCTCAAGGTGTTTGTTGGTGTGTGCGTGTGTGTCTCCTGTGTGGTACGTGCAGGTACGAGCCGCCTGGCTCTGTGTGCGTTGTGTTAACTACAACAGAACACAGATGCCCCAGACACACACACACACACACACACACACACACACACACAGACACTATAATGAATTTCTTTGAAACATTTCCTTCCACTAATTTTTGCCTCCATCTTCCATCTATGACATTGGTGAGCACAAGAAAAGAGAAGAATACCGACCAGAAGTGTGAAGAATCTTGCTGAGACTTGATTACAGCAGTCGATTAGACCTTCGTAATCACAATAAGTAATGAGTTTGGCTCGGAGGAGTCAAAGCTGATTTGTTACTATGGCAAAGACATCATTTGACTGAATGTTTCAGTGGGAGTTGTGGAAGTCAGTCCAGCTTTCTCAGCCTCACATACTGAGCACATATGAAGCATGAAGCGGCAATCCTTTGTGACACTTAACATGTGAAAAGATTTAAAACTCCATCACTGCAACGTTTTCAGTGTTTCTATTCTTGAATGCAGTCCCGCCCCATCTTAACTGTTTGCTTAAAAACAAATTCAAAGTAACCTCTAGTGGAGCTCTGAAGGGTCCAGTTTAGTTGCTCTTGTGCACGTGCACAAGGACACACATGCACACGCACGTGCATGCAGATGACATGATACGCAGTCCTGCTGTGGGGTTTCACATTAGTCCACTAATCAACAGGTGGCAGTAATGTGCTCAGAGATGCTGCAGTGCACCAACACAAGCAAGAAAGAAGAAAACTGTCAGCATGCTAACACGCTAAGGGAGGAGTCCAGCTAAACCAGCTGGACCAGAAAACGGTTGGAGAAAGTCTGAACTCAAACTGGGTGCATGGAGTCTCAAAGATGTGACCGTTTACCACTCAGGAAGAGTCTAACAAAAGACTTTCCCTCTCAAGTTTTAACCGTACACTGACAACATCTTAACCTCGACTCAACTTCCCTCAAAATAGAGGTTGATTCAGCTGAATTCTATTCGTCTCCCACACATTACACATTAGGGTGAACCATTTTTGCAGAGCTGGGAGTTTGATTTTTTTTAAACAGCATTTCTTAATTTTGTCAAAAACTGCAATATTCTATTTCTTTGTCACCATGTGTTGGAAGAGGTTCTGTGTCCTGACTGAAACAGGTAACTTGTAGCTTGTGAACAGGCAAGGCAGGCAACAGCTTGAGGCCCCCCGCCCTAAGGGGCCCTGAATGCTGGTATTTGGTGTATCTTTAACTTAGTAGAGTTTTTCGAGTGATAAACTGAATATCCTCAACAGTCCACTGTTGAATCAGGTCGATATAGATGCCATGTCTGGGCAGGAGGGCAGTATTCGTCTCTCAGTGCTCTCCTCCTCTCTCGGTCATGCCTATGATGCTGTCGCTCCTCCCGCTCAGCTGTTGAGTGTCTGACGTGAGGACATAGTGGCAGCATTAGCATAGTCAGGGCTTTATGTGTTGATGAGCGTTGGCTTTATAATGTGGGTTTTTTACAATATGACAATGTTGAAGTTATTTAGTTATTTTGCTTTTTATTACTCTGAAATAAAAAAAGTGCTACATTTTGCATTGGCGCCAGAATATTTCAGCCATAATGAGGATGAACGCTGGTTCGAAGGACCCCCTGGGAGTTTTTGCCTCGGCTGTCTACAGACTCCAGAGACACCACTGCATAACAGCTCATACTTAAATGGCCAACTCCCTTTATAAACAAGCCACCCCACTGCAGGGCACTGTACTGACACTGAGGAGTGTCACCATCATGGACACATCACCCATCTCACACCATTCTTGAAAACTAATTGTATGACAGCAACTTGAAACTGTGGAAACATTGAAGAGCACAATGTTATAAGTGTGTTCCCCTGTTGCATGCTGGGAGGTCTCCCTACATGCCTATGGCACTACAATATAAATGAATTTATTTCTAACACTTTTCCTCTGCTGGCAGTGTATTGAAACCCCAATAAGAAATAATGCTCTGTTTAAAACACCAGCATTGTTCATCTTTCAGCACGACCGTCTAAACATGAGGACATCTCATCCTCTGCTGCTTCCATTTTGACCAGTGATGTTTTAATCTGTTTCTTATGAGACCCCCAGTATTACAGAAGTGCAACACTAAATCTCTATGCCCCTCTGGGCCAGCGTGTCAGCAAACAAATTTCCATTTAAGTCAGCACAAACCAGTTGACACATTAACCCTGGAGTCCTGCACCCCCCCCCCCCAGTCCCCATCCCCATCCCCGTCCCTGGTTTCTTGGTTTTTCATGGCATTCATGCATTTTTTTTCTTCATGTTGGATTTTCCTTTGTTGTAAGAAGATGTTTTTTGTGCTCTCTGCATCATGGATGAAACAAATCTGACAACACAACAGGTTTGTCTCTCTCACCACACCTGTCAGGTGGATGGATTATCTTGGAAAAAGAAAAATGTTACTTTGATTCAGTTTAAGAAAAAAGGTCTTTTATTTCAACTTGTGAAACATGGGAGCAAAAATGAGTGTCAGTGTTCTAATTTTATTTAGTGTAAATCTGAAAAAACAATTTTTGTCTCTCAGAAAGAGTAGAAAAACTGCATGGTATCCATGGAGATGACATGCAGTGTTTTCAACAACTCTGTTATGAACCCGCCTCCACCACTCCATTTTTATTTGTTAAAGTTTGTGTGAATTTAATTACAGTAATAATTGTGCTGGCAGTGATGAATTGGAGCCCTCTTTAACTTTGTGACTTTGCTTAGCTGTAGATGTAGTTGTAGTAGTACAGTTAGTGAAGGGTAGGTTCTGTTCAGGAAGGAATGAAGGCCTCCAGAATATCAAGTATTAAAGTAAATACACAGCACACCTAATGGGCTGCTGTTCACGCTTCATTATAATTGTCTAATTCACACACAGTTCATAAACTTAATTATTAATTAGTGTTCCACTCAGATTGGTATTCACTTGCTGTTCGACTGAAAACTAAAAACTAAAAAACAAATGTCTCCTTCCTGAACGATCATGTGGTTACGGTGGATAATCCACACACCTGCCACCTGATTATCCAGAGTAACCAGGACAGATGAATGTCCTCAGGTGACGTCACCTGAGTCAGCATTGGTTGAGGCTGAAGAAGACAGAAAGGAGTGAGCGGCCTACTCCTCAGCACTGGTTGTGGGGAGGAGATCAGGTCTATGTTAGCCACTACTAGCATAATGCTTCTGAATCTGCTACTGGACGTTGAGTAGCTGGGTTGCATTGTGAATGATGTAGGCGCCAATAAAAAGACAATATCTCTGGTTTTGTTGCATCATTTTTAACTGTCCGTCATGGAGAGTCAGTTCCAAAGGTTCACATATCAGACGTCTCTCCACAGACCCTTTTCCTCCCTCATAGTAAAACACAGCAGTAGTTTAGAAAATAAGTTTTCGACTGCTGGAAATGACTTTTGTGATTGCAGCTGAAGTATAAAGAGCCAACATACATTCATAACTGAACGTGCACGCCGTCATAAAGCCAAACAAAGCTGGCTTTTTCTCAAGCTTTTTTTTGGAGAATATATCACTGTGTGCGTGAGTCTTTATCCTTCAAGTTCTGTTTATTTTCTCCTCTGACTCTGCGGAGGGAGTGGCGGCGGGCTCAGTGTGAGTGGGGCTCTCAGAGAACGGCTGCTCTAAACCGCACACATCACACCCGGGGCATTCTGACGTGGCCTTGCTTTCCAGTGCATCAAACACTTTGTTGTTGTTATTTTCACTTATTGTGATTAAAGTTCAGCATGATTATTCATTCCCTCCGGAGCATACAGTATATATTTTTCATTTCACATTTGTAGGTTCGAGGTGTTTTTTTTTTTCTTTTCACCAGATAGTGCTAATCAGGCGTATTAATATTTCGGGGGAAAGAAGCGTTTTGGTAATAACTGTGACAGAACATTATGGTTCGGGGCTTCAGCACATCAAAGGCCTGTTTGAAAAGCTGTTTATTTATTTGTTGTTTTGAACGGGAGACCACTTTTTGCCTGACCTTGTTTCTGCGTGAACTCAACACAGTAACTCTGCCTTGCGTTTGAGCTCACAGGTAAAAAAAAAGAACAGAAAAATCATTTCACATGACCTTGCACATTCTGAGGCGTAGATAACAGAACTGCACATAACAGCCCGGCGTTTGAGAATTTTGTTGTCCATACAGTTTATCAGTGCTTTTACACATTTCAGAGTGTGCCTGTGTGCACTACTACTAGCGACACTGCTGTGTGGGTGTGGGCGTACTTTTTTTAACTTGTTTTTTGTATGAACAGCTCCTGAAAACATGCATTTTTATCAGCTCTATTTATTTATTTATTATTGCATGATTGCAGAAAAAGGAGCAGATCAATCAGTTTTATCATTCCTTAACAGCAATAAAGACTCGCAGACAATAAACCAAACATTTTAGTTCTCTCAGGATGCAAAGTGGATCCTGGCATTGAGACTGTGAACGCAGCTCTATTCAGAGAAGGAAACATTTGAAATGGCTGTGCTAAGAAATGTTTCTTCTCTTTCTACTTGTCCCCCTCACCCTCCTCTCCCTGACTGTACAGAGTGCAAGTTCCACTGCACCAATGGGAATTGTTTGCGTCTGGGCTCGCTGATCTGCAACCAGCTGAATAACTGTGGGGACAACAGCGATGAGGAGAACTGCCCCGTGGTCACCCAGCACCCTCCACCAGGCATCTTCAACTGTGAGTGCTGCAGGATGCTGCTCCACCTCTGTGCCTTCCTCTCTGTACCTCACACCATCAAACAACACAAACAGATCCAGACTCACGTCTTCAGCCTCCTCTCTTTCCTCTCTGCTGTTTCAGTTCTGCTCCCCCTGGGGCCTCTGTCGATCCCAGTGAGCAGATATGAGGTAGATGCTCAGGTGCAACATGAGGGTTGCGCAGTCTTTTTTGGTCGTGGTACTGCAAACCACCTTTCCGTGGAATATAAAGAGTTTCCTCAGCTAGATTTTGTACGATAATACTTATATGTGCCACGTAGATCCAAAGGAGGTGAACACCTGCACGGCATCTCAGCACAAAGATCATAAACCTTCATCAGGCATTAAACAAACAACATGATAACCATTATCTTTATAACAGAGCCACAGGCTATGGAGTCACATAGAGTCAAATCACAGCATCATCTGACACAATAAGACATTCGATAATTAATCCAAATGCATACACAAGTCAAAACACACACACAATAAACCTATCAACACTGCTCATATAGTAAATGGAATGCAATAAAAATCTATGATGAGGAAATATTGTTGGGGAAAGGCACTGATGAGAAATATTAAGAAGAAAGATGTTTTCAGCACTCACAGGCATCACAAAAGAGAAACACGTTCATTTTTTATCAAACATAACCACTGACTGAGAGAGACGGACGTGTGACACACGCTCTGATACGGTGGGCAGAGGCCATGAATGAATTCATCAATAAAAACAATAACATGTTGGTCTTATGAAGTGTATGACCACTACAGTCTACTTTTGTCCACTGAATGTCAAATATTACTCAGCCTGGTGAAGACAGTTTGTCCACCTCCTGTCCTGATAGCACCCCAGGAGCTTTGCTGCTGAATGGACAGCTGGTCCTGAGGACAGAGACATGTTCCACAGGTCACATTTTGTGATTATGGAACAAATAAAGGCTGCAGTTGTGCCCACCTGACGCTGATGTGTTTCCCAGCTAAGCCCAAATTATACCCTCAGAATCTGCGCGTCCATGCATGCACGACATCATCGAATATTCCAAATGTGCAAAATTCTCAATCAGCAGAAGCTCATCACCGTTGCTCATGGTGCAGGTAAATGAGCTGCATCCCTGTAGATACAAGACAGGATCTTTTCACATCCATCTAAAACATCCTCTCACAACTCCTCTACCTTTCCATTTCCATGCAGTTTTGTTTGAATCTCTTTGCTGCTCTCATAAGCAACCCCCCAACACACACACCCCCCCCCCCC
>JBBMOE010000005.1:11752004-11772004 GCA_037975065.1 Chaetodon trifasciatus
GTGTGTGTGTGTGTGTGTGTGTGTGTGTGTGTGTGTGTGTGTGTGTGTGTGTTTTCCACAGTGTGTTCCGCTGCGGATAGAAGAGTGAAGCCTGCATGCTGCTGTCTCACTTTAGCCAGGCTTGTCTTGGCTCTCACCTTGTTAGTCTCTGCTGAAGTGTGAGGAGGGGACAGGGAAGGAGAGCGCAGGATGGTTTGGATCAATGGTCAACTCTAGCTCAGCCATTGATCCCAGTCCAGTGTGAACGGCACTTCAATAGCATCTTGCAAGCCTTCAGGCTCATTGATTGATTCCGTTTGTGTTGGAGAGTCATAACTCTGCGAAGGCTCATTATTGACTGCTCTTCTATTCCAGACTGTCTGAGTGCCTTAGACAGGGCTGTTGTGTACCACTGATAGCTGCAACATTTTTTTTATGATGCAATAAAGTTGCTTTTTTGTCTTGAGTCACACCATTTCTGAGAAAGAAAGGTCACTACAGTGTTGGCAGCAAATCACCCAACTTTGTGGTAGGAGGGAAGGTTATCCCTGCTTCCTTCTTTCCTTCTGGGTTTTAGTGGAGATTTTGTCTAATGATTTTTGTTTATTTGTTTATCTGTGTATAAATTCTGCCAACAGTGATTTATTTGTGCAGTGATCATGGTGAGTCTGCATTATGTCTTCATATCAGTGTTTCAAATATCGACCAGTAAAAGTATTTTCTTTCTGCCAGCACATCAGTCCAATGTAATGTCTGATTGAGTCCATGCATGAATAGAGCAGGTCACTGGGCGTGCTGATGACGCTTCTATCATGTGACTGCTGCGACCTGTATATTTCACTCTTTCATTGATACATCATTATGAATGAGTCAGTAGCTTCTCCCCCCATCTCCAGTGTACTGTAAACAAAACAGCGCGATTCCCACAGCGTACGTTTTGCATCATGTCCTGACTCCACCCCCACCTAAACCAAAGCGAGTTTCCAGCAGACGTGGACACTCTCCTGTTGTGAATGTGCAGACCTGGTCCTCAGGACTTTGTCCAGAGTTTGCTGACGTAATGACTTTTCTATATTTGAGATGCTGTGATCCCATGTTTCAGCAGGTCACTGATGAGCATGTCAGTGGTTCTGTCACAAAGGTTAAACAAGTGAACACATTACATGTTAACATGACATATTTGTTGTTTCCTTCTTGTGGTCTCATTCCACTTTACCTAATGATGAGGACTTTACTTATGTGAAGTATCTTTGAGTACATTGAACAGTGCCATATAAAACTGATTATTATTGCTATTGGAATTATTACTTCAAGGCTGTATTCATTGATTTTTGGTCACTTTGGGGCCACGGAACAAACTGAAAACACAACACTGACATATTAGCACCTTAGAAAGTTGTTATGGCAGATGGGTTAGCAAACAAATACCTATTTACACATTGAGAAACAATATTTCCTAGTTACCAATATTCACTCTGCTTAGCTCCTCTAATGACCTCTGTTCACTTCATGTAACCACAGTGTAGCTGGCTCTCCAGTGAAGTGCTGCACCAAATCAAAAGCCCTGCTCACCATTCCTTGTATTGTCGTTGAGCAGTGAGGAAGTTTGAAGTGACTGACTTTGATCACAGTAAAGAAGGCATTAAATGAGGGCTGGACCCATGTTTCTAACCTTGTACTGGAGGAGCAGGTTTGGTCTCCTGATGAGCATTTAGCGGCGTCTCCAGATTCTCTTTATTCTGAAGTCCAAATCAAACTTTGATGAAGGCAACCAAAATCAGTGCAAAATCACAGCAGAGCAATTTCATGTTTTTATGTATCGTCATTGAAGTCTCTGTTAAGTGCTTTTTATTGTCTGGCTTTGTGCTATGGCCACCAGATTAGATTAGTTTGCTTTATGTTTTTCAAGAGCTGGACTGATGTTATCCTTTATACAGCTGACATGTCCAGACACCCACATTAATTTAATGTTTTAACCTCAAGCGGGTTCAGCCGTATGCTGTGATTGAAGCTGAAACTATTTATCAGTCCTCATTATTAGATCCAGCCCAGTGGCTGTTCCTGTCCCAGTGCTGGCTATCGTAGAACTGCATTATCTTGATTTCTGCTCTCACCCAGACTTAAAAGCATCTGAAAAGCATTTTTCATCCGTCTTCTGTGTTTTTTCCCCACCCGAGGCGCTCCAATTGTCTCTGTCTCTATTTCCTCCCTGCTTTTCATCACTTAGCCTAATCTCATGGTTGAACAAGCCTCTGGTCAGCTGTCTTCTTTCCTCCTCCTCTTTTTTTTTCCCATCTTCCCTTTCCTCCTTTTCCCCCTCATTTATTTCTTATTCTCTCAGCCTCTCTGCCTCCTTTTCTTTTGCCTCCTTATCTTTCTTTTCACTCAGTTTTGACCGTACGGCCCATGTTGGAGGACTTGCTGTGTAATTATGGTGTCAACATGGCTGAGTCTCACTCTGTGCAGCTGTTGTCATTGCCAGGACTTGATCTCCACTGTGACTCAGAGGTCAATTAGGCAGCAAATGAATGTAGCTGCAGGATGCTGCTAATTGAATGGTACCGTTGGGTTTCGGCATTGATGGTGGAGCGACGGATGATGAGATGATCATCGCTGTGATTAGATGGTAGTGACCTCCAGACCACAGGCATGCCTGGGAAATATTTGCCTGTGTGTGTTTGTCTACGTGTATGTGTGATTTGAGTCCCACAGCACATTTACTAAATACACATGGTCTTGAAATGTCGCCAATGTGCACATTTTTTAAGGATAACATAGAATCATTATCTTACAGTGCATATTTTTCCTCCAGCAACACTGTTTTTGGACCAAATTCAGATTCAGTGGCTAAAGGAATGTAGTATAATTGGACATGCAGGCAGCACATGTGGATGTGTGAATCCAGTGCTGGTGACTATGATACACCTACATCATGTTTATTTATGACACAAACATGGAGAAAAATGTGAAGACTGAACAAGTGAAGTATAAGATGTGATGCTAGATGAGTGAAACTCAGCCTGGTGATGAAATGATGGAATCAACTGAAGCTCTTCTTTTCTTCATTATGACTTAAATGTTAAGTTTTTATTATTTAAATTTTTTCAGTTTAGCTTTAGGATTAGAGTTGCAGGAGGAGGAAAAGAGAACTTCAGTATATTCAAACACACAGTGTATTAAATCTCTTTCTTCTCTCCTAATTCCTAAGTTCCTCAAAAGATTCCCATTTTTGAGAACAAATGTGATCAAATGTATCTAGAAAATGGCTTCAAGTGTAGTTCCTCAGTTTACTCTGTCAGGCTTGATGGGCCCAGATTTAAGACTTTTCTTGTGAAACATCTGCAGTTATGAATACACAGTGAAATGAAAGCCCAGTATGAATGTTAGCTGATGTTTTGACCAATCACGAGGTCCTGCAGTGGATATCAGACTGCCGACATTTCAAAAAAATGTGCGTCTGTTTCTCTAACCATGGCAACGGTGACGTTCAGTGATGGATATAATTAATTCTGATTTAATACTTGTCAGCTATGTCTTATGAAACTCTTTTGGTTTTATTACTTCTCATATCATGAGAAAACAGACTAGGGTGTCCATGAAAAGACAGGACAAATCATGCTGCATGTTGATTCAGGAAGGGACAGTGCATTTTATTTTTCAACATGGGAAAATCCCATATTATACGAGACAGTTTTCAACCCTTGCAGCCTGCTATGTAATGTAGCATGCTGTATTCACATCGTCAGCTAACAGCAACGGCTAACACCAGCAGCTAATACAAACCAGCTAACAGCATGTGAAGCTAACCAGCAACATGCTTCTTAACTCGCAAACAACAGAGCAAGCAACCCTCCTCAGCTAACAGCTGTTTTTGATATTATCAGCCGACACAGTTGGGTAACAACAAGCCAGGCGACGATATCCATTAAAGCACATTTTAAGCTAACAAGCATGTTGTCAGCAGCATGAGGACCCAAGCCACCAAACAAACCATCAATGCTCATATCACCCTTGGATGTGTGTCATGTCCAACCTTCATCAGGAAGACTTTTATGGACAGTAGCTTAACACCAAACAAAGAGGACAGCACCTGGCTGCGTGCGCGTTCCCAAAGTCAGAAATTGATCCGTGGTTTTTCTGTCCAAACTGTCTCCCTCTGATTGGCTGACTGACCTGATTGTGATTCATGTATAAAATCTGTATCTCAATATTAGAAGTTGCATTGATACAGAAAATATAAACATAATTCTTCACACCTTAGTTGTGATTTTTCACACAGCTCCCTTTACCTTTCTGCTGCCACACACAGTGATTGATGTGTGATATTTATATTGCTTTACATTTTTATACTCATAAGACAGCACACACTCTGGCATTTTGGAGCAATTCACAATGTGTTCGAAGTAGCTTTTCTCCACATGCATGTGGTATAAGGTTTTGTCTCAAATCTATTATCTGGCAGGTCGAGTCAGCTAACTTTATTGTATTCTCCATGGTAAGACGTGAAGAGAGAGACACAGAGAGAGAGAGAGAGAGAGAGAGAGATTGGAAGGATTTCCAGCTCACTGAGAATCAGATTAGTGAACTTGTCCAGTTGTTGTCCTCAGGCTCTCTATAGAGCAGCCTGGTTTCTGTGTGGTTAAAGGATTCAGTCGAAGCAGGCACAACATGACTAACACTAGGTAAAGCTTTAGATAAACACGTTCACACGGACCTCCCTCTCCCTGTCACGTCCCTCTCTCATTCTTACTTTCTGTGCTCGCTGCTTCTCTCTGCATTTCTGTTGTCTTTCAGTCTCTTTCTTTGTCCCTTCCTAAACCCAGCGGCAGTCTTGGAAGCCTGTTTAATGTTTTTTCCGGCGGCGCTCAGGTCAGAAATGAGTGGCGCCTGGCTGTAAGTCTGCCGGACCAATTAAAGCTGACAGCAGCTGCAGATGCTTAAGACTGCCATCGCCCTGGTCACACCGCTGCTTAACGATGACAACTTGAACTCCTGTCCTTCCATATGGTCAACTCCAAAGGCAACCCGCCTGTTGAGGGGCGATCTGGCCGAGGTGACTGAAGTGATTGTTCAGTTCTTTTTGGATATTCATGAAGGTTTAACATGCGAGACGTGTTTGGTTTAATTTGTGCTGTGAGAGACTGGTCAGTGTTTGACGCTGTTGGAGTGTCTCGTGGACTGAGTTCATTCCAAAATGATGCACATCTCCAAAAAGCCAACTCAGAAGAAATAGGCTTATGTTGCTTGAATGCCGCTCATTGTTGAGATTATTGGAGGGTTTTGACTGCATTTCATAAGCTTTAAGTGTCACAGAATGTTTCTCAATATATGAGCATGTGTTCTCTAAACTGAAGGTAGGACTTTTTTGTTTATTTATTTATTTATTTATTTATTTTTTTTTTTTCAGAAAAACAGCTGTAAAGGGGCACTCCACCAATTTTACCCATGAAGATTAGTTCACTTGTCAACAACTAGACAGCCTGTGAAAACAGCTGTATACAGTGCTCTGTGACTGTGAATGAAGCTTTCTAAAAATGTGAGCTTTTACCTGCCACAGAGGGTCAGACCACTGAGCTGCATCATGGGAGTTATGCAGTACTGATACAGTGTTTTTGGAGCTTGGGCCACACTGTTGACAAAAAGAATATTAGATCTCAGCCACTGCTGCTTCGATTTTTACCAATCATTCAAATACCTGACTCTTTAGAGTCCTTCAACTTCATGAAACTGCACAACTAAAACACTGGAGTGCTATATTTCATCATCCAAACAGAACTTTTGTGTCAACAAATGAAATCAATGCAATAAAATGGTTTGATCATACGTTTAGGTTGACATCAAAATACACTTTCTTGCTGTAATTAATGTATAACTCATGTACATACTGTCCTTCATAATGTCAGAGTGCTTTTGAAGCTCTGAGCACAAACATGAATAATGGCCAGCAAACAATGAGCTCTGTGTGATTTTTCATGTCTTGTCACCTCAGAAAAGTTCAACAGATTGGGGCTGGTTGCCTGTGGGGGTTGTTGTTTTTTCCTTCCTCTTTCATGTGAAGCATCATGTGGTGATACTTGCTGATTGGATGACATCCTCTGTGGCTGTAGCCTCACTGGAGCCATGATTCCTTACGCTTCAGTCATGTACATTTTCAGCTCCGGGGGAGCAGAATATTCTATTCATTTTACTTAAATGTGGATCTATGGGTGTCAAGGAAGGCGAACACAAAAAGTAAAAGCAAAGAGTCACAGGTGGAGCTGAAGCTGTTAGCCAGCGGCACAAATGACGGATCAAGTCACACTTTTGAAAGAACTCTGCCTCATAACCTCTCAGTCCTCTCTCTACTGTGGGCTCGCTCTAGTGCTGATTGTGTTCTTTGCTTCCAGCGTTGGGAATTCAAATATTCTTTTCAGATATTGGAAGAAAGAGTAGTCTCCAGTGGCGGCTGCTGCAGACTGTATCTGGTATGTGGGTCTACTTCAGTGAAAACACACTCCTCTCCAGTGTTTTCCTTTCAGCATAGTTTACATTCCAGCGTAGATGTAGGATGGAGGATTTCATCTCCAGCTACGACTGTAAGAAAACAAAATGTGTTGTGATGTTACTGTCCGGCTGGCCCCTCCTGAATCATTAGTATGCATAACAGGCACACTCCGGTGAACAGGTCGAGGTTGGAGGTCAAGGGTGAGTGGAGCTAATGCTTTCATGCTCTTGATTCAGCTCCTCTCGGGTGTAATACCCGCCTGTCAATTTGTTTGAGCTGCGGATTTACATAATGAATTTATATTAGCCAGTGTTCTCCACACACTCCCTCCTTCACTCCCCTCTCTCTCTTCAGTTCCTCTCTCTCTCTCTTAGTGTTGCAATTACTCCCCTTGCTCTCTCCCTCTCTCTCTCTCCACTTCTCCTCGTTCTCTCCACCTCCCCTCATCCTCCTCTCATCAAGTTTACCAAGTGCCCAGAGAGCAGAGTGTTTAAATGCAAACGAGCCTCATTTCCAAACTGACGCCACAGCCCAAGTATGCTTCGCATACAACAGCCCGAGCCCCGCTGAGAGGCTCCGACAAGAGATGGATGGATGGAGATGATGGAAAGAGAGAGAGTGACTGATGGAAATGGAGAGAGGAGTGGGGATTCTTGGAAGTAATGTGTGAGCATAAAATAGGATGCAGAGCAGCAGGGTGGCGGAGCTCGTAGATGTCGGGCGCTGTTGACATTCCTGCCAGAGAATAGGTGATGAACAAGCCACTGTCTTATTAGTCATAAGATTCCTTTCACCGCACAATGATGCATTTTTAATTCATGCGGCATGTGACCAAGTTCAACGTGAGTGTTGAATGTTTTGTTTTTGGCAAAAGACCACATTGAGACTGTTACGTACAGTTGCTCCTTTTGTCGTTGTTTCTGAGTAGAGTGCTGCTCTGTAATGTGAATGTGTGTATGACACTCATTTATATTAGATTTGTTTAAATGAAAAAAGTACTTAAATAGCTCACATGCTAAATTTGACATAACGTACACTTCCATATAACTTTTCTCATTCTCTTATTAATTCCACTACTACCTACTTGGCTGTTGAAATGAAAAGTTGAACTCATAAGCAATAAAATGTACCTTTGCTCAAATCAGTAGTTCAGAGGTTTTGCTGTTATAGCCTTTTTTGATATGTTATGCCTAATATGGTGGTTAATGTGATTGCTGACTTAAGGACTCTTCTCTGCTCTTCTACTGACATTGCATCTGTACATTAACATAAGTAATCGTCACTTGTATTTAGCAAAAGTAATGTAGGCTCACTTCAATCTACTGTCAACACTTCTTCCAGGTCTTTCACAATAGAACCTTTACATTTGGCACTTGAAATCTAAGAAAATTAAATGAAGAAATAGATTTGAATCTATTTTTGTTGAAATAAAATACCCATCTCACCACAAGGTCAGTTAAGTTGGTGTTTGGAAGTGTTGAATTACATCACATTTTAATCAACAGATGGCATTGGCCCAGTTGTCATGGAACTGTAGATGCTCAAGGTTTAAACATTTTGTTTCGGTGCATAAAAGATCAGGTTTAAAGGTCATTCTTGACCTTGAAAAAACTCATCTCAAGCTTTGTTTAGTAGATCATTTGATATGATCAAAGCTCTTAAACAACCACCTTTATAAGACTAATCTGAATTTCTTTTAAAAGTTGGGTTATGTGAGCCATGTGAAGTGTGTTGAGCTTAACTGTAGATTGACTGAGTAATAAGCTCATGCATAATTTATGGCCTATATGTGAAAAAAAATGCAAATAATCTCAGATACCACCCTGATGAAGGCAATACTGTTTAAAACATCTGGGGACTAATGTATTTGATTTTAATGGACTATCAGTAAAGGGAGACATTATGCCCTTTGAGCTGTTGATAGGCTTTTAATGTGAAAGGTTTAACAGTGAAAAAACTAGCAAACACCAAAAGAGTACCAGCTGCATTCAATTACTGAGAACAGCATTTTTGTTAAAAAGAGAAACTTTTATTTAACCATCTTTGTTTGGCATGTAAGCATGCTAACATTTGCTGATATCAAACACAAAGTACAGCTGAAGTTAAGGAAAGAAAATTGAGACCTGTCAATGACAGAGTCAATAAAATGTCAGATCAACAGTTATTACAGTTACTCCTGAGGGGAACTTGATCCATCCACTAGCTGTCGAGACATTTACCTAAAATCCACAAATATCAGCCTGCTGGCAGCTCTACAGGGAACGTCAGAGGACCTCCAAATGATTGTCTGTACAAAATATCATGCCAATCCATCCAATAGTTATTGAGCTATTTCAGTCTAGACTGAAGTGGTGATCACACCAGTGACAGACGGACAACACCAGAACCACGCTGCTGCTTAGAAATATGCTAAATAAAAATGAGAAAGAAGGCCTGGGTTTATGCGCACCCCGGCCACTATTTGAGAGTTTAAGTTGTGTGCATAGCACCACACAGCCCCTGAGGTCTCTCTCACACACATCATGGTCACAGCATACCTTCTTCTTATGACCGCTCTGCTACGGAGATGTGTGGCCATTCACCTCATTCCACACACACACACACACACACACACACACCTGACAGCGACAGGGGCCTTACATCACTGTTCATGACAGAGAGCTGCTGTAAAACTTCCCTGGAGGCCCTGTGTGTGTGAGTGTGTGTGTGAGTGTGGTTCACTAAAATGCCTTGTACTGTGGTTAGCTGCTTGTCTGTCCCCTCCCTCTCCCCTTCCTCCCCCTCTTCCTTTTTCTTTCAGTTCCTTCGACTCCAGCAGTGTATGCTAGGTAATGATGAGTGCCCCCCTCCTCTCCTCATACTTAGTTTGATAGACTTGTCTATCCTCCTCCTCCTCCTCCCTCAGTCTATTTGGGCCCAGTGTGTGTGCAAGGTAATGGTGCAGCTGGGCCATTAAAAGCGGGGGGCTATTTGACAGCATCCCACGCCTTTCATTCCCTGCACCCCCCTCCCTTCCACTCACACACATACACATATGCACGTACGCACACACACAGGGCCTGAAAGGACCCAAATGAACCCCCACAGGAGTAAATGGAGCCATAGCCCTAACACTGAGTATTTCTCTCTAGATGAGGATTGTGCATTTGTTTTGAAAAAGGAGCGAGGGAGGGAGGGTGAGGAGAGAGAGAGCTGAAGTTAGGTCTCTCCCTCTCTGTCTCTCTGGTAAACCACCGACCGCCTTTCTCTTCTCTCTCAGCCGCCCTCCCACTCGGTCTTTCGGAGGTTGTGTATGTATGTGTTTGAAGTTTGTCCATTTGTCTTAAGGGATTGTGCGGAGCTTGTATTGACTATTGAGTGTGTGTGTATGTGTGTGTGTGTGTGTGCATGTGTGTGTTGGTGTAGCGGGGGAGCTGAAGGTGTTAAAGGCTTGATGTGAATAGCCTTCATCTGTCAGCCACGGAGGTCGACAGGGTGATACTGAAAGTCCTGGGTGGTCCAGCGTTTTCATTTAAAACACCTGCCATTCATACCCACATTTGTCTACTGTAGAGATGGGTGGGCGGTTGGGTGTGTACATACACACACGCGCGCACACATACCTCAGTGTATTGTGCTTCAGATTTAACTCTACATCTGAGGTTACAGGTACAGATATACTGTTGCTGTTTCTCAAAGTGTGAAGAAGCTTTTCTTAACGTTGAGACTAAACTAAGGTTTAGACCTCCAGTCTGTGGTTAGACTGAGATATCATCAGACTACATACAGAAAACAGTCTCCACTGAGGATACTGGGTTATTGTGGCAGCTGGGAATGTAATATAGATATGAATAAGGCAAATGGAGACAAGTGAATGACACAACTGAATGGCTAAGATATTGAAACTGATTGTGGACATTTACAGTGCAAAGATAATCTTGGTTTTCCAATTTTCATGTTAAGGAGAATGTGCGAGTGTTCATCATTTCATCTACTGAAATGATTTATTGTATTATCCAGTATAAAGTCTATGCTGTGAGTTGAAATAAGGGCAGGTTAAGGTTAGAGTTTAGTAAGTAAGTGAACTTTCTTTATAAACATTACACTTTTCAAAACAGCAGTTACAAAGTGCTTCACAGTTTATAATAAAAATGCATTAGCATAGAACATGAAAACAGCGAGTAAAAATACAGTTCATAAAACAGATACAGATACTCAGCAATAAAAGCAATATAACAAACAAAATGGGATTTAAAAGACAAATTGAAAACCAACAGGAATTCCAAACAACAACTTATAAAAACACCAGCGTATACAAATGAGTTTTTAAACGTTTTTTGAAATGTGGTGCAGACTCATTGAATGATGGACCATGGGATGGTTAATAACAATTTATCAGAAGGTCTGAGTAATCTTGGTGTGGAGTATTGGGCTCTAAGTTCAGAAATATACTAGGGTGCCATGCCATGGAGACTTTCGAATGATATCAGGAGGACTTTGAACAGAATAATGAAGCATACAGGAAGCCAATGGATGTGTACCAGAGTGGGGGTAATATGTTGTCTTGATTGTTTGTCAGAAACCTGGCTGCTATGTTCTGAACCAACTGAAGTGAGTGAAGCTACAACTGAAGGAGTTACAGTAATCCAGGCAGGAAGAGACAAAAACATAGATTATTTGCTCCACAATGTTCTTAAGCAATGCTGAAATAACTTGGGCAGTATTTCAGAGTTGCAAAAAAATGACTGAACCAATTCAGCAACATGTAGTCTTTAATAACGTCAACAGTGTAGAGCATCCAGATTTTTAAACTTGTCAGATTTAAATGATACATAAGGTGGCTGGTGGGTGGGTGTCATCTGAATATCAATGGTTAGCAAGAATCTGAAACTGCCAAATGATATGACCAAGGGGGAGCTGAACAAGAAGGCATCAAGGATTGAACCTTGAGGAACCCCACGCAACAAATGAGACGATGAGACAGAATCCTTAATCACCCTTAAGTTCTCTTAGTAAGAAATGAGGAAAACCATCTGACAGCAGTTCCATTTATGACAACCCACTGCTTTATTCTGTCCAGCAAGATGGAATGACCAACAGTATGGCATTGGAGTCAGCATTCATAAGAATATCTTTAGTGACTGTCAGCGGAACAGTTTCAGTACTATACTGCTGGCAAAAACCAGATTGAAATTGGTTGAGAATGTTATTAGTTTCCACTATTTCAAGTAGTTATTTAGCCTTTCCAGTGATTTTTGAGACAAAGGGTAATAGGCCAGGTTTTTTTAAAAAGTGTCAAGACCACAAGAGGATCAGTGCATGTGCTGATTCAGGGAAATCAAGCTAAATTTACTCAACAATTCGTGGAGGCATCTGGAGAAGTTATTAAATGAAGACGGGGCTGTTATAGGGCCTTAACCTACTCAACAAAGTCAGTAAAAAACTTATCACAATCTTCAGCAGAAGAGGCTAAAGCAGTGGCTCGAGCAGCGTTTACAAGACAATCAGTGGTTTTAAACAGATCTCTGGAGTTATGCTTTTTTGCAGCGTTGAGGTTTGTAAAATACTTAGGTCTTTTCTTTAGTCTTTATTAATAAATAATAAGCAGACAATAGCTCACTCATATGAAGGAGGTGCACTTGTAGGTTAGTCTTCCTCCACCTTCACTCTGCTCTTCTACAGTCCTTTAGTTAGTTTGCGAGTATCACCCGAGGTCCTGGATTTGACCAGTGTCTTGCCCTAATGCGAGCAGTGTAATCTAAAACTGATGAACATAAAACCTTAAACAGGTGAAACAGGTTCTTAACATCATGAAACTTTGTTTAGCTGCTATACTGGGCAGAGTAAATAAAAGAAAACATTTCAGCAGGTCTCTAATCAATGATGTGAGAGTGAACTGAGTGTTTTAGGGTAGGAGTGGCTACTTGAAGCGCAATATCGAACATGAAAGTTTTGTGATCAGAAGCAAAATCTTTCAAGATGAGGAGATAACAGAACTAGATCAAGAGTGTGACCTTGTTTATGTGGGCCGTGTTGTTTAACAGCCTTTGTATTGAGAAGCCATTGATGCAGGCTAACATTTCTGCTAAAATTCTTACTGGATTCCTCCTTGTAGGAATTGGACCAGAAAGAAATGCATATTTTTCCAAAGCTCTCAATCATTTCTGCCAGTGTCTTGAAGTCCTGCAGTACTTTGACAGACTGTCGGAGCCTGATGTCATTCATGCCAACATGTACAATAACAGTGAGGGCAGTTGAGTGGTTTTTAATGACAGTGGGAGCAATGTCCAGGATTTTCACACCTGGAAGACAGTAGGTGATTCCATTTGGGATTCAACAAATCTAATTATGGTAAAATGGTAATGGTCATTTATATTGAGCTTTTCTACTCTTACTGGTCACTCAAAGCTCTTTACAACATGAGTCAGCATTCACCCATTTTAACACACATTCATACACTGGTGGCAGAGGCTACTATTCAAGATGCCACCTGCTCCTCAGGAGTGATAACCATTCACACACACCATTGGCATAAATTGGAGGCTCAGTATCTTGTGTCGCAAACATGTGGACACAAAGGCAGAAACCACAAACACTTTATTTTATTTCATAAAAATGTCTTAGTACATGTAGTGCATGTCTGTGTATGTCCACAGCTGACAGTTTGAGGGTTTTAATATTATACATTTGAGTCTGTTCATTACAGCACCTGCATGTGTGTGTGATGTGATGTTTAGCGGCTATTTGCATGCAGTTAGGTAAGTTTATATTCAGAATTACCTGAGCATGCCTCAGTGTATAGTTGGACACCAAACAGTGTGAATAAGAAGTCTCTCTGGAGGCTAATCTTGTCATTACACAAACCATTATGTTCAAATGAAGAGTGACTCCTTACAGTGAATTACTCAGTCCATACATTTACATACATTACTGTTTGTTTGTCTCGCCTATAATATGAGGGGAAAGTGTTGCGCGCTCACAGTGAGGATTCTTCTGCAGGCATAAATGCCTCTTTCTCCGTCAGCTCGGACATTCAGTCTGCTGGTTGCCTGCTGAGGCCTCATTGTACAGAAGTTTTTATTATTTTCAAAATGACCTGACACATTCACTGCATCACAACATGCTGCTCTTTATCCCCTTTTCAAACCTTTTCAGCTTAAGAAACCCACAAGTTTAGGATAAAGACGTTTGCATCCAACTATAGAAACGTCCCTATTGTCTCCATAATAATTACAGTGGTAGTCATTTAGCTCACTTGGTTCAACGTGCAGCTGAAGGACACAGTTTGCCTTTTCAAAGGGTTTTTTTTTTGATTGATGCACATTCCACCATCATCATTAGCAGAAAATATCTCTGATGTTTTTGATATTAAGATGACTAAAAAATTCATATGTGTATGTGTGTGTGTGTGTGTGTGTGTGTGTGTGTGTGTGTGTGTGTACAGTACATATTATTATATTGAGGAATTTTAAACTAATGAGGCTTTTCTCTTAGATGATTAATATAGTTCAAAAATCCATTAATGCTCTTGAAAGCAGTCTTTCATATTGAAAGTATTTGAAATATGGATAAATGTTTTACACTTTCAGTAAATTATGGTTGGAGTGTCATTCATTTGCCAAGACATGATGCTGCAGGGGAATAAAAGACTCAGAATCAAGAGGCCTTCTTTCCATGAATATACTAAGTTTTTTCCTGGTTCACTCTCTGCAGTCCTAACAGTGGATTTTTATGGATGGAGTAAAAAAACTAAAAGCCTCACACTGGAACATTACATATGAATTATTTATGGCCCAAAAATGTGATAACAGAAGTTGAAAATTAGGAATGCTGGAAACTGACATCCTTTTACGCCAGCGAAGGAAAACAAGCCTTCCAGGGTGCTTCTCTTCTTTTTTACTTCAGACTGGTGCACAGGCCTAGATTTTAACTGGATGCCATTCAACACTGGAACCGCATATGTGTGTGTGTGTGTGTGTGTGTGTGTGTGTGTGTGTGTGTGTGTGTGTGTGTGTGTGTGGAAGCAGAGTGATAATTAGAACTGTCTGACACCTCTGGGTTCCCAGACTGGGAGGCCTCACAGAACAGCAGTCAGTCAGTCAGTCAGTCAGTCGTGTGTGGGAGGTGTATATGTGTATGTGTGTATGTGTGTGCTTTTGTGTACATTCATGCGTATGTATGTGCGTGTGTGCGTGTGTGGCACGTTTCCATCTGCATCCTCCAGTGTCACACTGCCATAAAGAGAGGCAGAGACAGAGATAGAGAGAGAGAGTCCCCATGGACACCTCTCAGCCGCTCAGTGTCATTTTTCCTCTCTCCTCCTTACCACCTAGGACGGCCCAACAAACACTTGTGATGCTAAAAATGTGCGTGTGGTATGCGAATCAAAAGCTACTTTCGCTGGATCTCAGGGGGTCTACAATGACATTGTGTGAGTTTGTGTGTGTGTGTGAGTGAGTGTGAGGGGAAGGCAGAGAGATATGACACTGTGTTGCCATGTTTTTGTATCAAGCGGTGAACCCCTAGTGTTAAAAACTCATTTGTCATACATGCCATGGCTGGTTTCTACACTCTGCAGTGTGTTTGTCTGTGTGAGTGTGTGTCCTTTCATTGACAATCCGCGGTCTATCAGATCAGAATGTGGAGATGCGTGATGTATGATTGGCTTCTGTGTCAGTGAACTGTCACTTCCATGTAGGAAGCAAACCCGCAGTTCTCTGCTGACCAACAGGGTTCAGTCTTTGATTCAGCAGCATGTCCTGCTTTATATTCACCTTCTGCTGACTTTTAGTGAAAGTTTTCTTGTGTTTGCCACTGAGTAGCTCCACTGCAGCAGAGTTGAAGGATAATTCCAGTTCATTACAGCTGGAGTGGTATTTTCATAGTTTGACCATCATCTCTAACAATGATAATGACGTTTTAAGTAAGTGATGCTGGCGTATGGGAACATGACCGAGTCTGACAGGGACTCTGAAATCCTCTTAAGGAATATTTGTTTGGAAACGTGTCATTTCTTGTCCAGAATTAGATGAGAAGATTGATACCACTCTCTGAACTGTGGGTTAGATAGGAAGCCACCAGCAGCCGGAAAATTTAGTTCCATAAAAACTGGAAAAAAGTGAAAACAGCCAGCCTGACGCAGTCTGAATGTATCAAAATCAGCCTTTCACATCTTAAGCATGTGAAAAGACTTTCTGCCACTGCTCCCAGCCAACAAATAGTCCCACAAAATACATGTACAAAAAATGTTAAACCTAGACTTTTCATTTCAACTCTTCAGTTTTCCTGTGAGATAAACAGTATATTGTGTTGATTAGTGAACTCTAGAGGTGGTAGGTGGATTGTGTCACCTTCAGACAGACCCCGGATAGCTGTTTCCTCCCAGGACTGTACATTCACTTTTTTTGCACATAGCACTGCTGCTGCAGAGGTTGAAAGTTTTGCAGCACAGGCCATAGAATTTTAGTCTGTGTTACGACTGCCGTCGTAATTCCTGTTACTTATTGTATGGTTTCTTGCCTGTGTTATGTAGTTTTCTTTATGCAGATTGGAGTGTGTCATTGCGGAGAGGGGATTGGTCAAATGTTTTCAGTCCTGGCTATTGGATTGGCTGTTTCCAGAGGGTACCTGCTATAAAAAAGGTCCAAGATGGCGACCGGCACTGGGACAGCAGCAGGCGTTCTTCATCTCCCTCTCCTCCCAACCGGCCACACATTGCTTTACTCGTGAATCCTGTGATGTTCTTTTAGTAGGGGTGGACTGTCAGTTTTGTTAAACATTCTTTTCTCCTGTTTTTGTTAGTTAGGGAGGTAAGTCTTATGTCTTTTGGTTCCTTTGTTTTTCTCCAGGTGAGATATATCCTCCCCAGGTAGAATTGGTTTGTTTGTTGTTTTGGCCTTGGTCCACCCTGAAGCCCTTATGGTCTTGAACATTTTGTTCATTCACTTTCTTTTGTAAATAAACATATTAATTACTGGTGAAACCTTTGCTCTGGACCTGTGGCTACTTGGGACTTGGGGAAGATGGGGACTTTTTTCCTGTTGTGCCCGTGCACCCCTAGGCCGGGCGTAACAGTCTGAGTATAAAACATCTCTCACCATCTCTGAAAACAACCACAAGCACTGCAGTTCATCACTTTAACAGGCATGTGACTGGCAAAGAACATATAGCATACAGGGCACCATCCAAACATCAACAAGGAATGTTTTCAGACAGACATTGTCTTTATTTCCACATAACGGTAAATTACAGGGACATACCACCTCTTTCTGTACAAACGTCCATAAATTATGCTTCAGATGAGCAGTAGAAATCCCATTAATGTATAACATCATACATAAATAGAATTGATATTAAATTCACATTGATCAAACAGTATAAATCTGTCAAGGGTTTTTGTGCTCTTATTAGTAATTTACACCAATATGAGAGGGTGAATGTGGTGATGCAGTGAATTCAACAGATTGAAGTCACTGAACACAGCTAGGATCTGTGAGCAAACTCTGCTCAACAAAAAGGACTCATTATTTAAGGTTTTTCCACTGTGTGTTATATCAATAAATTTTCCCTCTCGTTAGTAAGTTATCTTTATTTTAAGCAAACATAAAGATAAGTGACTGTCTTGATACTAAGCTTAGCTAACTTATGTCAGGTAAAGAAAAAACAATGAACATTTTTATTTAGCTACTATATCAGTAACAGGCTGAAAATTATATCAGTCATCATAAATCTTTCTTTACATTTATATGAGATTCTATTGTTTATTTCTGTTATATAAACATGCAGCCCTCAGTCATTTATTTTCACTTGTACAAAAAAGCCCTGTCTACAGTTTGATGTCTTAACTGAGTCCAATCAAAGTCCTCCAAATTAAAAGATAAAATATGTCATTTCAAGTCTTCATTTATGAAGATTCCAGCCCTGACATCCTGGTGCAATGGATAGCATACAGAGACATGAAGAGGCACTGGTACAACCTTGGCTTTACCTGCTATTCACTACCCAGCCAGGTTGTTTGTTACAACCAAGGATGTCGGCAAGAAGCTGTTGTTCACACCCCAAGAGGCTTCTGTCATGTCTCAGACGATCAACAGTACAACATCTATTTGATGTTAGTTCTTGTTGTTTTCCAACAGCCAATATAAAGAGAAAGTATAATGTACTTTTCTTTGGTGAAAACACATAATACATCTGAAACTCAAGTGCACGCTAGAAGCTCTAACATCTTGAGCTGGAATGTGAGAGGATTATGACACAAGAGAGCCTGATTGTTTGCAAATCTGATATCCAGATATAACGGTCTTTAAGAAATCTGCAGGAAATGCACATTAAGTCTAATACTAAAGGGAGATTATGGTCACCTGGGTAGACCAGCTATATCAAGCTAATTTTAGTACTTAAGCGAGGGGGGGTGGCAATTTTATTTTGTAAAAATTTCCCTTTTACCCACTCTACAATTAATGATCCTGATGATCTCATGATGATCTCATCGCAACAGCCACTTTAGATTCTGTGCCAGTAACATTTGTCAAATGTTATATGCCCCCAAATTTGGTGACCCCTTCTCTTTTCAGATGGTTTTTGGTGCGATGACAAATATTTCAGACACAAACATTGTAATCTGGTGTGGCTTTAATTGCACACTAGATCCCTTTTTAGATAAACAGTCTTTGAAATCTCTCCAGCGATCCAACCCCAGCGCCCATCTGACCTCATTGATAGACATTTGATAGACATATGGAGACTTACTCATCCTCGCTTCACTCACTCTTCTCTTCTTCAGTCCGCAAGTCTTACTAAGTCTTACTCCTGCATCTACTGTTTTATGCTGGATTCCTAATTGTTGTCACCTAACGAAACTGTAACATATCACCACATCGTAATATCTGATCTTTCGATACTGTCCATGGATTTGAAAATTGGGGGGTTCAGAGCTGGGAGCTGCCAGTGGCACTTTGATCCCACGCATTTAACTGCTGAGCAGTTCACCAAATACTTCCAAGAACAAATTTACAACTTTTTCAGTGAGAATAACACTGGCAAGGTTAGCAAGTCCATTTTATGGGAATCTCTGAAGGCAGTCATCAGAGGTCATATCATAGCCTTTGTCTCTAGTCAAAGGAAAATGGAGAGCAGCAGATTGAAAGAATGTGATCTTTTAACTCCAGAAAAGGTTCTTTAAGAGCAATCCTAACAATGCCACCCCTTGAGTCTGTCACCAAATTAAAATATGAATTCCACACTCTCCTTTCACAAAGATATTTTTGTTGCTAAAACACAACAAAAAATTTCTGGACTGGGGGATAAACAGTTCTATGAGGAGTTTTATCAGTCCAAAAACCACTGATTCACAGATCATGAACCAATTTCTAGACAGCAGTCAGCTCCCTGCTTTAGATGAAGGAGCAGCAAAGGCGACGGATGCTGATACAATGCTAGATGAGACTGAAATTGCTGTATCTCAGTTTCTAAATAACAAAGCTCTTGGCTTTGAGAAGTTTATCACTGAATTCATAAAACATACTTAGCGTGTCTTGCCTCATTGCTTTTATATATGCTTAACCTCAGTGCTATCCCACTTGCTCCCATTTTGAAATGCCATCATACCCTCCAATATCACTCCTCCAAACGGAAATGAAAATTTCAAGTGTTGACAAACAGACTATGTAAATATATAGCCAGTATAATACATCCTGATCAAAGAGATTTTATCCTGGTCCAACACACTTCACTTCTTCAACATTATGTATCATAACCATACAGAGGAGTCTGTGGTTATTGCCTTGGACACAGAAAAGGCTTTCGATCACACTGAGTATGTTGTCCACACTCCTGAAGGGTCGGACTGGTGTTATTTATGCCCCACGCTCCAGCATCTAATAGTGAGAGGCTTTCGTCAGGGCTGTTCCAGTTCAAAATATTAGGCACAATTACTACATGAGAGTATGGGAAACTTTGGAAAAGTACCTGGGAATGCATGATGTAATTCTGGAATACATGTCCATCTCTATGTTTAGTCGTATTAACGCCATGGAGATGGTCGTCTTCCCTCGATTTTTAGTGATTTTTCAATGTATCCCGGAGTTTATTCCCCTTTTAGTATTTGAAGAAGTTCAACTTAATCATATCATCTTTTATTTGGAACAAGAAAACAGAATATCCAATAATCGTCTATTTAAGAAGGCAGAAGGCGGCTTTGGTCTGTCGCACTTTAAACTATATTACTGGGCATCTAATCTGAATGCACCAACCTTTTGGCGCAGTTGCCTGCTGGCTGACCGCAATCACAAGAGCAGACTCCGATGGCTTCAGATTGAGCAGCCGCCTGGCATTACATAATACCAACCTACTGAAATAGTCAAGTCATATTTCACTCCTTGAAAGTGTGGAAACAAATCCAATCTTTCCTCAACCTGCCTAAAGTCCACATAGACAGCGAAGTCTGCCGTGACTGTGCCTTTCTTCCTGCCTTGGGTAGACCCAGTCTGTTCAATCTGGAAGAACAAAAATATTGTTGCAATAATGGACGTGTATGCTGAGGGAAACCTTATGTTTTTCC